>JAHZMT010002908.1:0-15444 GCA_027743785.1 Sinhomidia bicolor
TTCATGTTCATGATGATAATATTCTACATATATTCTCACATACATTCATATCCTCAGTAAGTAATGATGCAAAATTTTCTTGTGAAAAATGATGTTTCCCACAGACGAAGAGGCAGCACGCAAGTGATAATTCAATATTTTATACTGCAGCTTGCAAAAAAACAAGTACATACGCATATCTATCTACCCTATCTACTATCATATTTCAAACGGTGGTGTCAGCAAAACTGGTTTGATCCCGGGTCCTTATGACATTTGTATGTTCTGCCAAAAAATACAAACATCCCAGTTTAATTTGATTTCTTTCCAATCATACTCTTTAGTTTCCGAGAAATAAATGCCGTACTAGTTGCTTACAGCTGCTGCCGCATCTTATCGTATTAAATTGTATAGGTATGAAAACACAGTTATCATCTCTCACATCTATAGCACACAAAAATACTACTCACAATATATTTTTCTACTTTGTGAGTCAGAATTGGGATCACGGTAGCAGCATTTCTGTCTGACGCACCACCTATCCAACCTGTCACACCATTAATCAATTTGAGTTCATCAAAACGGAAATTTCCGTTCAGCGCTTTCATGTGATTCCAATTTACTATATACGTGTTGTATTTTTTTAGATAAATGATTAGCACATGACCTCTTGCTGTTTGAAAACCCAGCTTTAATTAAACGCACATATGCACGCATTTTAACTTTCAAAACATTCAAGCTCCTCCGACAGAATTGATATGGAATACTTTCAGTGAAAAAGGAGCACAACACTTACACCACTGCAATATTTCATGTGTGTGGACTCCTGCTGATGATGACTAGATATTTAATGCTATTGAATATTTGGATAATATATTTCATCAAGTATAAACATTCCATACATTATATTAAGCACAACAACTGTCGCTTTTATTTAAGATTCATTTCCACCAGGGCTCAAGTGACTTTGACCTGGCAAGCGCGTTTAAAACGGTCATAAACTTTGAACAGAATAGAAAAGTGTTGTGAATACAGAAGCTCCTTTTCTTTTCTAGCTTCCTCCTTCACTTTACTACAGTCTTGCTCTACTTCCTGTCTGTCACTAAAAGTTATATGATTTGTTTCCCTTGTTAAAGAAATTTTGTTGTTGGTAGCCGGTAGCCTAATTTTTACGATACGTTTGGGACTACAGTTGAAAAGGACTGTGAAAAACCCTGTGTGGACAGACTGTCTTACGCATTTATATCACCACCATACGCAATGAAATGCTTGACATAGATTATTATTATTATTATTGTAACACAATAATCGGTGGTTCATAAAATAAAAATAAAATGGCTTGTTTGCGGATCTTATGCTCTCATTGTGTGCATAATGATGATGCTCAAGTGCTTTATCTCTTTTGGCTAGCATACCAGAAACCAAATCAATTCTCTGAAGAGGAACAAAAAATATACATACAAATATACTCAAAGATGCTGTAATTTCATGTTCTTGCGTTAAGTTGTCAACCCCTACTTTAGAGTAAAAATTTATTTAAGATTTGACGACAGCACGCTGACGACAACACTCTTTGCGTGTCTGTTACATCTATGTACTTTTGTTCGCGTTGATTGGATATGAATTAAGTGGAACTAGCAAAATCGATGATGTATGCCGACCTGATTTCGTGCAACGCGTCGCGCTCTTATAATAACGTTCACGGCTGTACTTAAAAACTCCCAAAAAACCTTGAATTTTCACTCAGCGGTTTGTTTGTGGTAAAATTATTATTATTATTATTGTACTTGTATTCAATCAAGTAGTTATTTGGTGGACGGATGCAATGGACTGTGAAAAGGTTTTATTTTAAAAATAATAATATTCCAATGGCTTTGGTTAGCCCCAGCTAATTCAGATATTACCAAAGATGTTTTCAATGATAAACTACTACTACGGTATACACACGCATGCTGTGGGTAAAAATAAATTTGCATAAATCTAGACAATAATGTATAACGAAAAAATTTAACGATTTGTTTGTAAACTAGATTAATTTATAGTTGGGATAAAAGAAATAGAAGACGCATCTTCGTGAATGTATGCAAATGGTAACTGCAGATGGTTTCTAGTTTCAATTTAACTACGTAAGTAACCTAAAAATTCAATGGACGGAGGAAATACATCTGCAAGAAAAAGAAATGTTCATAATATAATAATAATAATAATAATAATATACTATTTTTTATATGCCTGGTTGAACTCGGACGTAATGAACTAGTGAACGGATTGTCTGTTTTTTAAAAAAAAAGTGATAACATGTACTTTTTTCCATGTTTACTCATGTATGAATCATGAATCACTTTTCGGGGGAGGTGATGAGTTGTAGTTTTATTGTATGCGGAAGTACGTTACTCAAAAGTATGACAGTTTACATTTTGTTAATTTGTGTTTTCATGCAGAACACTAGAAATCGGAACAAAGCGAACAGTGGCAAGTCACGTAAAAAACGTTATGTGCTCACTCACAGCTTATATGCGAGTAAGATTCCACTACTGATTTACAGTCACTTTCCGTACAAGACGAAAAAAAAATCTGCAAATACTTTGTAAGATGGTATATTTGGGTCATCCACCCAACGACCCATGCAGTAATGTGGGAAATGTACATACGTACGTACGTGTAGAAACGTAAACACATGGAAAGAAAAGAGCAATCTGTTGTGTAATGATAACTTTATATATTTTATATAAAATCCTAGGAATGTACTCAGGATTTAGAAGACGATGAGCTAGTGCAATTGCAATATTTTCAAACACCAGAGGGAAAACATCAGTTGGAGGAACAATAAAGATCTTGTTACGTCACACAAGTCTATATCAGTGTGATTGCCATTAATATTCCTGTTGCGTTGTGTTCTGGTAAACTTTTCTCTTTTTTTTAAAAAAAAGTTCATCATTTCACTATGCATGGCCACTGTCAACCGAAATCTGCTAACACGATAATTTGAAATTTTTTTCATACGAACGTAAATACTAGCACAAGTCATATGCCTAATGACAGATGAACTTTGATCATGATCACTAAACAAGGAAAAACTCTTGTGTTTTTACAAGATACCTATATTCGACGCTCATTCACGTGTAAATATGTCGTAGTTTTGGAAAATACACAACAAAAACATCTCGGTCGGTAGTAGTATATATGTACATACCTTGGCGTTTTTATAACCACAAATATTTGTCCATTGCTTCGTTTGGCATTACTACTACAAAGTTTGCATCATTTTTGCTTTGATGCAATTTTAGAGGTGATTTTCATAAATATTTTCTATACAAACATTTATTCTCACGGGGTTAAGAAATGAGTATAACGATAACATGGAACGCTTCACACTTTAATAAATTTTGTTGTTCCATATTATATGATCCCCAAAATATTTTCCCATGTAGCTTCTTCCCACCTCAAAATCCAATTCTTTTATGATGACCCCTCTGCAACTGCAACCAATGGCCCATCTCCGTATATATATTATCAAAAATATTTTTCCATTTAAAATGCTTCGCTGACAAGGAATTATGATTATAATAACTTTTTATTACTTTGGTTCTAAGATGACATAAAGCCTGTTATTTTATCCTTGCATCATACCAGAAATTCCGTAATTAGCTCATTTTATTTTCTTCACGTGCTTTGAAACCCGCAAAATTGAACTGCATGTGTAAACCCGAAAAGAAGATATTTCGCTCAAGACATCCGTTCTTTAACTCTACTGCAGCCCATGTAAATATAATAATCAGCAAATTACGTAGTTTAAGTGTATGGGTGCAATAACACTCAACAGATTACCTCGGAAAACAACCAACGTGCGTGTATATCAAATTCTCCTTGTTAATATACAAAAGTGGTGGTAAATAAGGCGATTAAATGATTTATTCAAAAGCAACTGAACAGTTTCTATTTAGAAAGATTATAGCGAAAACAGCTTTATTGTTTTTAACTGAAAATTCATACATATCAATTTCATTGTGAAAATTGCAAATAGCATTGATTTGGGGGAAATTGCATATCCTCTAAGCGGATTTAGACGTCCCAGTTTCCTGAGAAAACTTTTCTCAAGTTAATAATTTCTTTACGCGTCGATTACTAAAAAGTAAATCTATAGAGTTGTCCCGTTTAAAATTCATAAATTATAGATTTAATGCAATATAAAGCCAAACTGGCAGAATAAAAAATATTTTAAAAACGTCTTTAGTGAAAGAAAAAACTGCAAATTAAATTAAGCAACTAGAGCTTTACAACATTAATGCATTATCATTTTTTGTATAGCTGTTGTTGCAGCACATGATATCACAGTATACTTTTCATATTACAAAATACGTATGCAGCGTGCATGCCGTATTATTCTTCAAGATGAAAGAGAGGAATGAAAACAAAGCTGTCGAAACTGCAAGTGCAATATTTTTTAACACAGATGTTCATAAGCCATTATTAAATTTTACCATTAGCTATATGTATATGTACTTATTATAATTTTACTCGCTATAAAAATATCGCATCAATGTTTGTATATGCGAAATTTGTAAATTATTATTATTCTTTAAAAAAGTATCCTAAATACTTTGCAAAGCTTTCATGTTCACATTAAGAAGCGTTTAAAAAACGCTCACAAATTAAGTGATAAACCCTTTCAAAACGCCACTGTCTGCGCATATCATGATCATGTATCTTCATGTAACACTAGTCATTTTATATCCAAATGAAATCGAAACCAAAAAAACTCTTGTGTGCTTGTAACTATGTATGTGTGTATATATAATAATAATGATAGTAAACGAATTGCAGTGTTACAAATGCTACACACAATTTAACAAGACGAGATGACTTTTTTTACATGATTCTACTTACAAAGACACGCTTTCAGATCTTTACATGGCTTTACGATAAACACACACTAAACTGCTTATTTTCGTTTGTGCACTTGTGATGTTTGATTGTAATTATGCATTGGCTCGTTCAGTGTATGAGTATGTGTGTAGGTATCCTTAATTTTGTTTTTATATTATTTTTTGAAAAATATTAAACATATTTTAAAAAACAAATTTGCATCTTCATGTTTTTTGGCAAAGTTGCATCCTTCTCCTTTTTGGTGGTTACCTAAAGGCATTCATTATATGAGCAAATGCAGAAAAAAGTATTACCTCTCTCTCCCTCTCTCTCTATGTCGTAACTGATATAATGTAAAAATAGATAAGCCAAAAAAGCAACTCTTTTATTTTCACTGTTGCGAGTAGTTTTTACAACTGCACGTTGATATTTATTTGTAATAAAAAATCATTTTGCATGGATCTTTCTTCCGAGCACGCCTTACAGTCTCCCCTTTGACTGTTGGCGGAACAAAAAGTCTCTAGCGTCTTGTCTCCCGATTACCAGAAGATGATGATGATGATGATGGTGTAAAGCAAAGTTGGCAAAAAATATCACTCTATTATCATGTATGCACTTTAAGAAATACGCAGCACATCCACAAAAAAGTTTGTATAAAAAAACTTAGTCGAGTGTTAATACATTTATTACCACCATTCTCTATGTGGCATTACTATCTTACACGACTAAATAAAAAGCAGCATTGTTCTGATTGCAGCGTGTGTTATGTTGTATGATGATACAGTTATAAATCTCTGCTTGCTGTTTCACATCTCTGATTCGAAATTTTGCACATTTTCCTTCAAAGCGGACCATACATACAAGAAAAATACAGTAGTAGGGCAGTGCGTGGTAAGTCAAATGTAACATGTATATTGAATTTAGATATATAGGTATATATATACACATATAAATAAGAAAGGCAAAAAAGCATCGTCGGATAGAAGAGAAATGCAATGAGTAACAAACGTTATCATCATCTCATCGTATAATCATCATCATATTCTAAAAACCACTTTTTCTTCGGTCACTAGCACTTGTCTATACGTTTTTTGCGAGAATACTACAGCTACAAACCGCTACTACTACTGCTACTACTACTCCGACTACTTACAGACAACAAGCAACAAGAAAGCAGCAATTTCGGCTCAGTCACAGTCAGACAGTGACTTGGAAGCCAAGTGGAGATGTGAAGTGTGAGTCAAGCCAAGAAAGTAAAACCGCCAGAGAATACATAATAAACAAACATACACACACACACGTTTTTTCCTCTTTCTCTATCGTTCTTTACTGCATTGCATAAATAAAAAAACAGTAAAGCAAAAAAGATTTACACACGGTAGTAAAAATCTAAAGTTTTGTGAAAAAGTGGAAAAGGTAACAATTTTTTTTTAAAAAGAACAAAAAAGCAAATCTACATTATTTGCTCATTATCGTCATCAGCTCGTTATATATATATTAAATGAGAAAGGAATAACAACAACGGAAGAAGGACTGAAGATATTGACAATATAATCCGCGGTAATAAAATGAAGTTAATTGTACGTTCTTGTACAATTTTATTCAAAAACTGCCCGTGACCTTACATTTTGTTCACTTTTCACTTTCACGAAAAAAGCATTTGAAGGAAAAAAAGCTTTTTAAACTACAGACTGCATTTCTAGTTGAGTTCAATCAAATACATTTATTACCACTATGCATTAGAGCAACCTGCTGTTGAGTATCGTGGAAAAAAGTATATAAGTAGAAGTGGTGCGTTAATACAACCTTGCCGGAAGGGTTTTCCAACCTTTTGATTAAGCTACAAGGTGAACCGTTCCTTTATTGTGACAGTGAATTCGTTTACGAGCTTGAAATAGCATCTTCTTCTGAAAACGCATTAGCTTCTTGTCCTACTTTTCTCCTAAAATATTTATTGAATTCAGAGAGTGGAGTCGAGCTTTTTGGTATCAATTTTACAAAGCAACTGTTTGCCGGCTGGATATGTTCCATGCAAACTCGATACACAGAGAAAAAGCAGAAAAAAACATTAAATTGTAAAAGTTATTCAAAGAAATCCCGATTGGCCGCAACTGCTCAAGTACTCAACCTTGAGTAAAGAAGAATAGTATATATTTTATTATTCTGCACGTACACAAGGGACGAAAACAAGTGTTTTGTACAATTGATAGTTGTATTTACATTGAATTAATATAAATGAATCCTCCCACCACTGCTGCTGCTGCTGGTGTGTTCTACTTCATTTTCCATTTCACAAGCAAAGCAAATTCAAGTCAGTAAAAAATTATCATATAAATCCTTGTCTCCAGCCTTTTCGGGGACCCAGTTTGAGTCTTGATAGTATCGGAGAAAGTCTTTGCTTTGCATAGGAATATCTATATCTAGTCTGCGGGAACTTTACTGCGTAGTATGACTTTTGCAGTTTGACAAAACACAATAAGTCAAGTCAGTGTAGCGCAAACCTTTACCAATGGTTGAAGTACTGGATAACTGGGAATTAAGGTAAGAATAATTGCATATTTTATGTATGAGAGAGCTGTGTGAAAATTTAACTATTTTATCTGCAAGTGAAAGCGGGTGAAAATGATTAGTAATAATTAACGATAAACTTGCCAGGATGAGGAGCAAGTACGAGGAAGAGGCATTTGCCAGCTACCTGGGGAAATCTGATTTCAGAAATCAATCTGTAATCAACTCCCGTCCCGTCACTGTGGTATCTTCTACAATCCACACTTGTCACACGTCCATCCAAACGTATACCTCCAGAGTGGTGACGAATGGAGCTGATGATTACCCAAACTCGGAGCCTCCTTCCCCCACAACTTCCGTTATAAGCAGATATGATAACGATGACTCATTAAACCTTGAAGATCTCGATATTATCAAAACAATAGGTAAGCTCATTAATTTCCTTTCTCTCAATTCTTGTCAAGCTCTACTCGTTGTTGTAATCGTAGAAAATACTCGTTCCTTGCCAATTAGTACGCAAAATCTCTGTATTCAAATCCTCTTACAAGGACAAATATAAAATACCTACACACTCGTGCTTGTCATAACCAAACAGATATTCAACAACACACTTTAATGAGGTACGCTGGGGTAATATGAGAGATTACAAAAGCATGAAAGTTCTGTTTTGTTTACATCATTTCTGTTTTATCTTCATCCTTATTATTAGTATTGCGATATTAAAATCAGAGAAATCAAAGCCTATTTTCATAAGCATTTTTTGTCGTTAGCCTTGAGGTACATGCTCATTTCGAAAGGATGAAAGGCTTTAGGCTACAAAAGAGCATTTCTCTGTAACGTAACAAAGTGAGCCATGAAAAGCAAATAGTCACAAACTTGTCGGTTGTATTCACACAGTAAAAGATTAACTTTGCTTTATAGACTACTAAAATTTTCATATAATTACCTATGTAAAGAAAATGAAATGCAAATATAGAATATAGGTACAGGCATGTTTTCACGTCTACTAGAATTATACTTTTTTCAAAAAACAACGCAGCAGTCATTATTACCAGGTTAGTACTGGAGCCATGAACGATTTATGCAGCATAAAAATTCAACAGGAAATGGAGAGTCGTTTTTCATAATATCTTTCTTTACCAACTGGAGGAGTTTTGTTTTTTTTCAGTTAGTTAGGAGGAGTCGGAATCCCTATATTTATCACAATTCAAGGAATTTTGTTACTCGTTGAAACAAACATGCCCAGAGAGGCAGGTGTACCATGTTATTACTTTGAGAGCAATAATGTATACAAAAAATATTTTGGAAAAACATTACCTAATATTTCCCCCACTTTATGAGAAAATTAGCGTAAACATAACTGGCGGCTTAAAACAAACCTGTTGGATTTGTTTATTTTTCGGGGTGTTATTGCCCGCTTTTCTAATTACAAAGACAAATATTGTGCACACATGTTGTGTAAATGCTGTTGTGCTGCTGTTGTTGGCCGCAAAAGTATTGAAAACATGTCATCTGTAGAAAACCAATATATGACAATAAATATTTTCTTCGGTGTTTTTTTATCGCTCGTCTAGCTAACCGCAACGAGAAAAGAGGAAAAAGGATATAATGAATTGTTATTCCGTTCTGGCACAGTTGGCTTTTGTTTCGGTTTAAACTGAATAATATACGTATTATAAAGAGAAATGTATATATTTTTATATGAAGAGGAAAACAAAGCAGCACGTAATTTTTTTTCTCGTAGAAAAGGGGAAAATAATGTAATCTTCTCAGCGAGTATTTTATGTAATGCAAAATCTGTATAACGTGCAGCAAATAACCTCATCTCGGTTGTGTATATTTTGTATTGTGGTGCGAGTAAGATTTTGTTTTTTGCGATGGAGTTGGGAAGGCAGACGACAAGCTAAATATAGCAAATGGAGTGATGCCATCTTATAATTTCACAACACACGAGAAAAGTATACCTATAAGAACTATATTTCTATACGCACTCACTCACACCACCTCCTTCAGATTTGTGCACATTACCAAGATGATAAACGGGGTTCTGTCAATAATATTATTGTTTTACATCAAGACATTGATAGCGGTGAACTTTCTGCAAACGTAAACTGTGTTGGAGAAAGTTCAGAAACTTTAGGTAATGGAGAAAACAATTTTTATGTGATTATATATCGACACTTGTGTGTGAAAGCGAAAATTTGGTTAAAGTAGACTAAACAATATTTAAAAACATTAGGGCAACAATTCATTCATTTCTGCTTTGAAATAGATTGTAATACGCAGTTAGAATAAATGTAGACCGAAATTAAAGTTAATGCTCACAAAATCGTGATAGGCAGTTTGGTTTCTATCAAGCATATTTGGAATACATTTATTTCAATACTTGGACACAAATACAAAATGTTCACAGAATATTTATTTTTTTATTTTTGTATTGTCCTGCTGCCAGACAAGGCGTATTACGTGCAATCTACATACAAGATCTTTGGCGTTTCTCAGAGTTGATGATCTGCAAAGTGGATCGTGGCTTAATTGAATTGCCATTGTGTTACAACCAAAGATTAGCTCAACAAAAGCTACATATGTGTGCTGCTAGTAATAATGAGCTTATAGCATGCTACCTTCTGAATAAAAATTAAATAAATAAAATGAACACACAATGAATAGAGTATTCGTGAACATTGAGCCGTTTTGTAGTAGATTTAGATAATCAAGTTATGCAAACATGAAAAGCCATGTCCAACACTTATCTTTTACTACTCATCTTTATCTTGTAGAGAGCGTTATGTATATTTCTATTAGGTACGTTCATTGGTGGAATTAGGAAAAAGAGGAGCACACAAGTTAGAAGTGGCATGGTGGAAGGGAAAAAATAGGGACACATGGATGGCTGACTCATTATATTGTATTACAGTTGGCAAGGGGTAATTGAAACAAGCCAGAAGTTTGTGACGCTGAATTCTCTAAACACCGACAGCTTTCTACATTTGAATGCGAGTGGGTAAAGGCAGAAATTTTGCAAAGGGTTCAAAAATAAACGCTTTCTCATGAATGCAAAGTAATGTTCCAGCTGTTGCGTTTTGTTTTTTACGCTTGTCACAAAACATGAATGTGAAATGTACAACCGCCACTCATTACTATAATGTGCTAACTATAACTACGCGATGCTATCTGCATGCTTAGTTAATGCCACTTTGATCTTAGATAGGTACATACTGAATAGAAGGCTAAATTGAATAGGTATACAAACACGTTTTAAGTAGCTTGCCAACAATTAATGAACGATTGTGCATTTGTCACACCAGTTTACTCTTTGCTTTGACTTGACACTATGTTGAAAGGTGACATCTTTCTCCTCTTTTCACCAGAAGGCTTTCTTTTTTGCCAAGAGAGTTGGTTTTGTCATAAATTCGTCTCTCTCTTCATTATCAATCAATATTTACCCTGTTACCTTTTTGTACTAAATAAATAAAGAGAGCAGCTTTACCTTGGAAAGACAAACGTAGACTGTTGACCATGAAAAGAGATAATTATTCCAAAAAACTTGACAAAATTGACACAGTCAAAGTAATAAATTTATTTCTCAGCACATTTGGGAAACTGTGTAAATATATACACACATGTGTGTACCTACATGTCTGCGGCTGTAGGCAAATTTTGGAAAAAACAGAACATGAACTGCACGATATATAGCGGCACAAGCTACGTAATAATAATGTACACGTCAGAAAAAAAGTACCTATGTAACGACTCAAATCAGCAGTGATTCCTTCAAAAACGCTTGCCAGATGACAGACAGAAATCTGCTGAGGAAATAAAAATGAACAAGTTATGACTATGATTTAAAAACGATACAAAATATAATATATAGGAAATTCATGCGGATGTTGTACAAAGTTGAAAACGTTTTTCTTTCATCTGTTTTCTTAAATAAACTTTATCCCATGCGTAACGTAACTGTATCAGTCAGTCAGGTTTACTGCGAAAAAAACAGCAACAAACAACCCAATATTATGTTAACCTAGTTATAAAAAAATCTTAAATTAGAAACAATCATGCTTGATCAGAAGATCAGGAAGAGAAGAAAAGGTGTATGAACCAATAAACTTTACGAGGGAGGAAGAGAGTGTGTAAAAATAGATGGTTTTTGAGCATCTACCTGGTGAAACTTTTCTGGATGAATGATAGGAAGGATGTTGCATGGCATAAACGTTGTCAAAAATGGGCCCGAATGACGTAACGCACACAAATTGAAAATCATGCTAGCATTTATATGTCGCCATTTTTTAATATGACAGTGAAGTTAATTCAAAATGCAGTTGAGCTATATAAGTAGTCTTGATATAATGGATTGGAATGGAAGAGCATGCATGCATGTAAAAAGAGAATATTACGATCCGTCCTTTTTGAACTCGAGGGAATTTTTTTATAACAAAATTGTGTAAGTTATGATGCAAAATTTAAATCTGCATTCTGGTTGTTGAATGTGTACCTAGGTGAATGTTATATAATGTAAACTAGAGACAGTGACATAATTTGTTCAATATGTTTACATGCATTTTTACAAATGAATTGATCAGCCGACTAGAGTTTTATTGGGACGTAATACGTAGGTAGTTGTGTTTGACAGCTCAAAAAATGATACAAGTTTTGAAAGATGTACTTAATATGTTGGGAAAAATGGTGTTTAAAATGTTTCGTTAAACGTTTTCTCAAATATGGTCACTATAATGACCTAATGACTTTATTCAATGCACCTATTTCTGGAGTTATAACAGGTTATTGCATCAAGGTGAACAGTATATTTTAGTGGGATGGTGTATTCCATTTCCGTTCTAAACTAAACTAAATACTAAACCAGATTCTTTTAGACCAGACGCTCCTGCAATTTTGAAATTTAGATTTTACCCACTGTGCTTATTAATAACTAGCATCGCTGATTGACCTTGTTTTCGTTGCGTATAGGTGCAGATACGTGATGCGTTTATAAACGATATTTTTGCTTCCTTTGCGCAAAGCTTGTTTTGCATGTAATAAAAAATAGAATTTAACAGGCTAGCTTATATGTCTACCATGTGCAGTTTCTCTAATTCAAAATAGGCTAAATTTTATATAAACGTATAGAATGTTTGAATAAATAGTCTCTATTCCATTTCCGTTTTTTTGACGATTGCGGTAAAACGAAATACATGAAATGATAACATAATATGGTTGCAATGTAAAATTAACTACTAGTTACATTTATTAAAAAACCGGATAGGCTGATTAATTGTTATTGCAAAGATTTTTATATTTTGGATTATTTTTTCCTTCTCCACAAATTCACAAAAGCAGTACTGTTTTCAAACCAAGTGTAATTTTTAGAAAAAGATTCCACGACCTCTTGACATTAAAAAAAGCATCACAACTATAAATTTGGTGTTATTGGTACTCTTTAAAAAATACTAAAATATCGCTGTTTAATGTTTATTGCAATTGCAAAATAAATTAGCTATTAGTTTATTATCCGTTATATGAACTCTTAAAATTTAACATTTTATACCGATTACACAAGAGATGTACTTGACTTGTCAGTTATAAAGACTTTACAAAACAAGTTAAGCTCGTGATTAGACCAGCGTGCATGTATGCATATGCATGTAATGGATAAAATTGTGAAGTAAATGTAAAGTTTTATTTCCAACAGAAAGGTCACATCACAAAACTCTAGCAGCATTTGGGAAAAATAATTGTCCCAAGTCTTTTGTTTTTTTCTCGCACGTACTACTACTATTATTATTGGATAACTCGACGGGTCGCCGTAATTCACGTTTTAAAAGGCCTTCATCCATGTTCAAGATTTCAAACATGAACTTAAACTGCACTCACTTATAAAAACTACTTGCCAGCCAAATATAACAATAGTAGCGGCGCTTGTAGTAACTTATACTTCCTCAAGCTGGCTATTACTCAAGTACACACTACCATCATCTATCTTGTCGTAATGGCCGGCCCGTTTGTAAAACTTGAAGTTACAGTCTAATTTGTGTCTCTGAAAATGTAGCAAAATTCTCTTCCTCTTTATCTTAATGTGTTTTAAATATGTAACCCTCGTCTTAAAATATACATGGCATAAAGAATCAGGTAAAGACTTGATTTGGAAGGTCATGCCGAGTTGAATTGAAATGTGTAAAAAAAATACAAAAATAATCATTTTATTTAGCCTTTTTTCTCCCCATTCCCTACTGCAATATTTTTTTTGCAAAAAGCCATGCAATATTTTTGCAGCTGGATATTTCTACAACAGTTTTATTTCCTGTGAAGCTTAATGATTATTATCATCACAAACATAGCCTTGGAATTCTGTGTGTGTGTGGATTAACATTTGTCAATGTGTACAGACATTATGCATGCTGATTATATTATGCTATGCTTCAACAGGCACGTCCTTCCGAAGAGAAACAAGAAAAAGAAATGATTGCTTCATGATAACATCTGCAAAATCAAGATTTGGCATAAATCTTTTATCTAATTTTCATTCAGCATTAATAACTTTAACTTATTATTGTGTATGGTATACACGTATACATGTACTTATAAATAGCATGAATGAGTGAAACTCTCGTCACTTTGTTTAGTCTGTTTCTTTTGTTTTCTTCTCGGCAAAGTTTGACGCTTTCTCCACTTTCATGTTATGTTACGTGTCGCAACAGATTACCACTAATGTCATAAACGTGTGTTTGTATTTTTTTCCTGCATCTGATACCATAAATCACAAAACGTCATTAATACTTGGATATACTGCCAAAAACCCATTATGTAATTTAAGCAACTAATTTCCCGTGCAGCTTACTCATTACTGCACTCATAATTTAGCAACAGGAGAAGGGTGCTATTTGGTATTTCAAATTGACACATGAGCTTTATTAGTAAAAAGAGAAGAGATGGGATGGAAGCCAGTAGCTGAAAAGTGGTAAGATAACCATTGCGTAAAAAAAGAGAATGTACATTGTATAGCCGTCAACACACTTTAAGAGAGTTGATGAGGATTTGAAATGTACACACTAGTAAAATGCTTTTCTCTCTATATACTATGTAAACAGAAACATGCAAGTTGACTGACAGTTGCTGAGTTTCGAATCCTTTATTTAATGCATGTCTGTCTGCATACGTTGTCCATGTTTATGCTCGTTTCGGCTCATTAAATATGCTACAGGAATTTGAAATCGGACTGAACCCAGATAATCGGTTTTTGAGCTTTTTTAGCTATGCTGTATTTTTTTTCTCTGCTTGTGTAGCAAAACATGGTACTAAAAATTTGTTCTTGATTTTTTTTCACTAGTGCCAATAGTAAGAAGACTATAAATATTTATGTTTTATCCAATGCAAGTATGAGACATGTTGATTACCAAAGTCAACCTGTTTCAGATTGCCCATACGGTGTTTCACAATAATAATTGCGGATTGAAAAGCGTACACAGACAAGTAACTAGCGTCCTTGCTTTAAAAAGAAACAGCACCACTTCTGTTCTTCATATAAAATATGATTAATGTTACGATATTGAAGGACAAACAGAAACGGTTTTTTACTCGACTATGACGGAAGCAAAACATAATCTGAAAAG
Source organism: Sinhomidia bicolor (assembly GCA_027743785.1). Lineage (NCBI taxonomy): Eukaryota > Metazoa > Arthropoda > Collembola > Entomobryomorpha > Entomobryidae > Sinhomidia > Sinhomidia bicolor. The sequence goes on from JAHZMT010002908.1 coordinate 14,961, forward strand.
ACTCAAACTCTAGAAAAAATAAATGTATAGAAAAGGAGGGAAATGACTAGACAATATTTATTTCTGTACTGTATCATAATAGATAGGCACACTTCTGTAATCGTTACTCCAAAAGGCAAGCATAGCATTTGTGTACGGACTAGTTTGGCGTTTTATATTGAGAGTTCAAATAAAAGTCACTCCCAATCCCTGACCTGGGAATCCAGCAAACATTCGTCCACTGTGTGCTGGTTACGTGACCGAAAATCACAACGATTTGATAATTAACAGATGGGTGGATAGTGTCGACGTCGACTTTTAGTATATGAGCGTGTCGTTTCAGTCTGTTCGGTATAAAATGTATGTCATTTTGAACATGTGCGATCAGGAATAAAATATTCTGCATGTTGATCTATTTATCCGAGATGCTTGAACTGTTAATTGTAAAAACGCGAAAAAAATATCCCAAGAGTAAAGAAATAATTGGTTGCGAATAGTTTAGTAG
>JAHZMT010002909.1:0-12485 GCA_027743785.1 Sinhomidia bicolor
CCCCGTCGACCCATTCTGCTCAAAAGTATGAAAATCGAGGCTCCCCTTGGAATTGACGATTCAAAGGCCACCAATATGCAAGTTGTTGTTAATTTGCTAGAGGCAAATCCAGACTCGGACTCTGCAACTGTCGGGTACAAAACCAAAGTTTTTCACTGGCACAAGTCAGATGATGGCAACGGCCACTGGGTTTCTCACGCGTCTGCCATGTTCTTGCCACTGGTTACTGATGAAGCCATTCTCAACATGGACAGTGTAAATGTGGAGGAAATCAAAGAGACTTGGGAGGAAACAACAGGCTCTGCAGATTTGTACAAAAGATTGCCAGAGGTTGGACTCCGATTTGGGCCAACATTCCAGAGTTTGGAAAGTGGATGGAAAAAAGGTCACGACAATGGCAAAGAAAATGTTGGCCTTTTAGTTGCGGTTAAAGTACCGGAAGAAATAAATAAATATATTGCACATCCTGTTTTGGGTAATAATATTTTGTAGAAATAAATTAATCTGTACCTTAAATTGATACCATATTATGTAAATAGGTATTAAATATTTGCATACTTTTGTTTCTTGCAGTTGACGCCATGATTCAGGGCGCAATGCTATGGAGCACTTTGAATAGTGGAAAGGACCGGGTAAGTAAAAGATTACAGGTTCCCGTCCACATTGACGAATTCATCTGGCTACGAGCTTCAGAGTCGCCCTCTAGATTCGTGTACGTTTGCAAAGATGAGCGGAACAATGTTCGTGTTAGCTTGTTGGACGGCAATGGTTTGCCCTTGATGACTTTAGCAGGCGTTGACTTTGTTGAGACAACTGCTAGCGTTGTGGAATCCATGATATCTTCACAGTCGAGTCAGATAGGACAGTTATGGGAAGAGTGCTGGCCTCACAAACCAGGGCCTTTAGAGTTTGATATTGAACAAATCAGTGGAACAATTTTTACAGAGGAGCAATTACAGGAATGTAAAGAACTAAACAAATTGGATGATGAAAATTATGCGGTATATCGTCATCTTGACGGAATCACTGTGGAGCACTTTCTCAACGCCTTGTACGAACTTGGTTGGAAACCGCAATGTGAACAGCAATTTACTCTTGAGGGTTTGATGACAGAGCTCAATATTGTCGACACATTTTCCAACTTTATGCGCTTCTTTCTAAAATGCTCAGTGAGCGATGGGCATTTGGGTTTTGCAGAAGCGTCCAGCGTCACATTTACCGTTCTCAAGTCGTTACCCACCAAACATGACTTGTCCATTGCTCTACGCCAAACTGCAACGGCAACAGAAGCTTCTCGAGCCGATTTCAAAGCAATTTATGAAATCGGCTCCAAATTACCTGACATTTTGTTAGGAAAATTAGATCCTCTGAGTGTACTTTTCCCAGAAAATTCAGGATTCGGACTTGTTGACGCTGTTTACGATGCTCTTCATACATTAATATCCAGATGCTCAGATGTTTTGGTCGATGCCATTATTTCATGCTACGCGGAAGTTAAAGCCAGTTCTGAAACTCAGAATTCAACGGAAAAGTTTCGAGTGTTGGAAGTAGGAGCGGGAACAGGTGTCCACACTGCCAAGTTTCTTAATGCCTTAAAGAGATTTGGCTTACACTACGAGTATCACTACACTGACATATCTGCTGCCTTCTTCAACAAGGCACAGGAGAAGTTTCTGGAACACAAACAAAATTTAATTTTTAGGAAATTCAACATTGAAGAGGATCCCTTAGCCCAAGGCTTTTCCCCAGGTGGAGTACATGAATCCTTTTTGTTTTCATCAAATCAAAGTAGTAAAACTGTTGCAAAAATAATGTTCTTATTGTTTCTTCATAGGATACTTTGACCTTATAATAGGGGCAGAAGTAATTCACGCCACCAGAAACATAAAACAAACCTTGTCCAATCTCCGTTTGGTGTGTCGCGACAAGGGTCACATTCATATATTGGAGACTACTGTTCAAGATAGAAGAATAACTTACATTTTTGGACTTTTGGATGGCTACTGGCGCTTTGAAGACTTTGACCTTCGTAAAGATCACGCCACACTTAGCCCATCTGTGTGGGGGCAAGCATTAAACTCCACAGGATTTGAGTCTTTCGTGGACATCCCTTGTTTTGAGTCTGTTCACTCTTCTATGTTTGCTGCAGCAAAAGTTGACTACTATCCAAATAAAATGTACAAGACAATAAGACACGCGTCATTTGAAAGCAACTCAAACTGGCTCATTTTTGGTGATAATTCTACACTTTGTACAAGCCTAGTACAAAGGCTACAAAGCTTGGACAGAAATGTTCTCCTCCTGCCAAAGGTAGAGTGTCTGGATCAAGTTATCAGCAAAGAATACATTGAAGGATTTGCTGGAAAAAGTGGTGCGAAAGCTGCTTTAGAGGGAGTCATTTATTTGTGGGGTTTGGTGGATGAGAATGAACATAACCAGGCAAATTTTCTCCGACCGTTTTTGTACTTATGCCAGTACTTGTGGGATTATCAGAAAACAGCAACAAAAACATTCGTTATAACTCAGGGCACAATAAATATAAATGACGTGTCCTGCTACAAGAATCCATCACCCTCCACCCTTTTAGGTGTGTCCAAAGTGCTGAGAACAGAAACGTCCCTTTTAGTTAAATGCATTGACCTTCCTACAAACACGTCATTAGCTGATATGATTGACCAGGTGTTTTCCGAGCTTTGGTATCATGATGATGAGGAAGATACGGTAGTTTTCCGTGATGAAAAGAGATTCAGTCCAAAATTTACAAGACTAAGAATACAAGACGAACAGTTGAGTTTACCCAAAGGCACAGATCGGTTTCAACTTGTACTGCCCTCGACGAGGGTTATTCAGGATCTTACGTTCAGCTTTTTAAATTGCTACTCTCTGGGGGGTAAAGAGATTGAAATAAAGGTAAAAGCAGCTGCCTTAAATTTCAGGGATGTATTCTGCGTTTTAAAGCCGATTGCACAGTTTGAAAATGTTAATGCGGTAGGAATGGATATTGCTGGTGTGGTTTCCAACGTTGGACCGCAGGTAACCAAATGGAAAGTGGGAGATGCAGTTTTTGGATTCAATGTAGATAACAACCAATCACTACCGAGTCACATCAAGCTTCCTGAAGATAGGCTCGTTGCTGTTCCGAACAATTTTACTTTTGCAGAAGCAGCCACTCTTCCTGCAGTATTCTTGTCTGCATTTTATTGTTTGGTCACAGTCGCAAATATTAAAAAGGGTGACACCGTCCTCGTACACACTGCGTCTGGCGGAGTCGGACTAAGCGCAATTCAAATTGTTCGGCATTTTGGAGGAAAAGTTATTGCCACTGCTGGAAGTGAAAGAAAACGTGCGTTCTTACGGTCACTGGGAGTTGAGCACATTTTCCACTCGCGAAACACTGAGTACGGAGAAAAAATTTTGGAATTAACAAACGGTAAAGGTATTGACATTGTTTTAAACTCACTCACTGGTCCTGGGTTCAAAGAGGCCACGTTGAAATGCTGTGCTAATAAGGCTCGTTTTGTGGAAATGAGTAAACTGTCAATCTGGCAGCCAGAAGAAGTACAAGCTCTTCGACCAGATGTGAGTTACTCAATCGCAGATCTTACCGCGTTGAATGAGTCAGAGTCTGGAAAGGTGCATAACGAGCTCGTAAAGTATGTTGAGCAGGGAATCGTAAAACCAATTCCTTATCAACGCTTCGACGCCGTGAATATTCGTCAGGCGTTGGTGTATCTGCAAAAGGCGAAGCACATTGGCAAGATTGTGTGCGTGATGCCGGAGGTGAAGTTGGAAAATTCAAGATTCACGTCAACGACTCCATTGTTCAACGATAGAAGTACATACCTTATCACTGGAGGAATTAGAGGTGGAATTGGACTGGAAACTGCCAAGTACATGCTAAGTCAAGGTGCAAAATATTTGGTTCTCGCTGGAAGGAGCGAACCTCTGCAAAAAACAAAGGAGCTTTTGGCTACATGGAAAGCGGCAGGCTATCACGTTTACGCGTGGCAGGCGGACGTTGGTAATTTTGAGGAGTGCAAAAAGCTCATTGAAAAGATAAAAGACCCTGAATACGGTTTACCATCATTGCGTGGAATTATGCATACAGGTGGGTGAAGGCGAAAAAAAAATAAAAACTGAAAGGGATTTTATTTATTTTGAATTTTATTGGAATTTAACTTCAACGTTTTTTGGAATAGCTGGAACGTTGTCTGATGGAACATTGCCAAGTCAGACTTGGGAGAAATTTGAGCATACATTCAACGCAAAGGTGATTGGATCGTGGAACCTGCACCATCTTACAGTCGATTGTCAGTTGGAGCATTTTGTTTTTTTTTCATCAATGGCAGCAAATTTTGGCACGCCTGGTCAAGCAAATCATACGGCCGGAAATTATTTTGAAGACGCGTTGGCCCATTACCGACATTCGGTGGGGCTTCCAGCCACAACTATTAACTGGGGTACGCATTACGCAAAACAAATTTAAGTTGGAAGGGTAATAATACTAACTTTAACCAACCTTTAACTTTTATTTATGTGCAGGCAACTGGGGTCAGGTAGGAATCGCAACAGAAATTGAAATTCCTGGATTTCGGCCTTTAAGCACACAACAAGGCCTCATGGCAATGGACATGGTACTCAGAACAAATCGTCTCCAAACTGGCGTTATGAATGTGGAGTCCTTTTCGGTATTTTGCAAGTTCTGTCCCCGCATCAAAAACTATATTGATGATAGATCCCTTTTCACGGATATCAAGGGACCAACTTTCAATCTCAATTCGGACGAATTTTGGGGTCAAGTTGATGACGTAGAGAGTAGAGAGGAAAAGGAACAAGTGTTTCGTCACTACATTAAAGTCATGATCAGAGCAATTCTAAAAATGGATTCGGATGAGGCAATTGATGACAACGTAGACTTTCAGTCGCTGGGAATTGACAGCTTGATGATGCTGGAAATGAAGAATAACTTGCAGAATCTTTTTGGAGCTAGAATGACGGTTTCAGCGTCCGACCTTAAAGGATGTAACACAACGAATTTACTTGCAAATAAATTGGTTGATATTCTCCTCTCTGGTGTTGCTGCAGATGAGGTTTTACCCACACTGGAAGAACTGCAACTTCTCATTCAAGACGACTCTAGTTTGCCGGAAGCCATTTGTAGTAAACACGATGGTGTTCAGGTTCCTTCTCAGGTTAAAACTATTTTGGTCACAGGCGCAACAGGCATGCTGGCGCCGTACATTTTGCGTATAGTATCACACATGCCGCAAATCACCCAAATTGTGTGCCTAATAAGAAAACGAGCCAAGCAAACTGGAGAAGAAAGACTGATGGCAACTCTGGAGTCTAATGGGCTGAGCTCAAAAATTGATTTAAATAAGCTTCAGTACATTGACGGAGACGTAGGTCAGCCAAGGTTCGGAATGGATGAAGAGCAGTATGAACAACTTGCTGACTCCATTGATGCAGTAATTCACTGCTCTGCCAAAATGGACCATTTGCAGTGCTATAGAAAATGTGGACCCCAAGAAAAGTTTCACATTCGTACTATTAATGTGCTTGGAACGAGGAATATATTGGAATTCGCCAGCTGTAAAAAAACTAAATTAGTAATGCACGCTTCAACGTTCGCAATGATTTACAGCATAGATCAGGACAAGGGTTGCTTATCTGAAGACTGGGAGCCTTCTTCCGTTTTCGAAAAAATACCATTTAATCAAGGCTACACAATTAGCAAGTTTGTTGGAGAGCAACTTGTCAAGCAAGCAGTGGAAAGGGGCATACCATGTAAATCTTTTAGATTTCCATTCATTTCCGGGGATAGTGTGACAGGGTGGCATGATATTCGAGGTAATCATGCCATGCTTAGATTTTTATCATACCTGAAAGTCGGCGCTATACCGTCAACCCCCATGTCCATAGTTCACCTTCCTGTTGACTACTGTGCTGACGTGTCAGTCAAGTTATTTTTTGATGATAACACACCGTGGGATGTTTATAACGTGATTCCAAAGCGTCCCGTAATGGAACAGGAGTTTGTTAAAGTTGCCGAATCATTTGGGCACAAGTTAGAAATTGTAGAATATTCTGAATTTGTGAAAAGATTAAAAGAACTTGGAGAGGCATCACCCGTGTTTGCCTTTATGGAGCGCTACGAAAATGAGGATTTGGTAAGCAACCTGGTCACCTCTCCAGCTATTCCTTCCATGGAACACTATTTGACGAACGACCTTCAACAATATTTTTACAGTGAGAAATTACACAAGTACTGCCCAGACTTGTATGAAAAAATGGAGTGTCCCTTAGACATGTTAAAGAGGGACTTGCAGTACTTGAAGAACAATGGAGTGTTTGAAAAATTTGGAATATGATATAATAATATGATGACTAACGTTGTTAATTTATATTGCTTCAAGTAATACTAAAGTTGTAGCCATGTTTAAATTCGTCCTTTTGGGATCGTACATTTTTGTAAAAATGTTAATAATTTGTAATTTCCCCATAATGTAGCGATTTAAGAATTCTTGTTTTTATTTTCAACAATTTTTCTGAGAACACAAGTTGTACAATGATATCGAATCTTTTTTTAGACAACCATGTAGTAAATAAATAATACATGTTGATTATTATAAATATTATCATTACGTGACTTGTATATTATTATTTTTAATCTTTCTTCGTTGTACATATAAAGGTCAAGAAAGAAACAAGAGAGTAAGAGGCACAGTCACAGAAACAGCAAGTTTGAAGAAACGTTTCTTGCAGCAAAATCTTTTTTTTACCAGTAACAATTTTATTATTATTATTTTAATAATAAATAGTAGAGTTTTTTAAAATCTTTTCTTACAAAACTAAAGCATCTTCGTCCAAAAACTCCGGCTTATATACACATATAAACTGTATGTATGTATATATATATGTATAGATCACAAAATATTTTTCAACAATAATAATGGAAACTTAAATTACGACTTCTTAATAAGTTTAAACATTGTAATTAACAACAATATGTAGCTACCATTACAGCACAATTACACGAGTATATAAAATATTAAATGTAGTACGTAAACAACTGAATTACAAATAAATGATGATGATGAATGCATAGGCAGTAGTAGTAGTAGTAATTCTACAAAATGCACACATCATCCGCATACTTTTCTTCCATCATGCTCTTTGCTTATTAATACAGCAGAGAAAACGTGTTTGAAGAACAATACTGGTTGAAGTAGCACAAAGACTTGCGAAGATGTAGTAGACATCAAAACTGTCAACATCTTTTGTCTATAATAAAAAGTTGCACTTGAGGTTCTAAAAAGCAGTTCCGTTCATCATAGCAAAATGGCCTGTTTCAATCTAACGATAGTTTTCGCATTCAATTTACACAAGTCAAAGTCAAACGTTACTCCATTTTCAACCGTCCAGGCGTCCTTGCCACTATCTTCCACAATGTCAACAATTTCCTGTAGTTTGTCAGGATCGTCCAACGATGATATCTTGGCGTGAAGTTCTTTTAAAAGTTTCATTTCCGCCGTAATGTTACCAGCAACACAGGCGTGACTAAAGCCACTTCCTCCTCCACCATTGCTGCTACCTCCCCCACCTCCAGATGAGCCGGGACTGGAAATATTTGTTCCCATGTCGCTGCTGTTCATCGCATTCGTACTGCTGGATGTGCCATCGGAGGAAATGTCTGAAGTCGATGTAGAGCTGGAGACAGACTCGCTGCGCGAGCGGGAACGAGATCTTGAAGAGTAATCACGCGAGTCTCTTCTGCGACCGCGATCACGTTTAGTTTCCCTGGATTCCCTTTCCTTTCGTCCCCTTTCGTGGCGACCCTCAATTTGTGCGCCAGATTTGGAACTTTTTGATGATTTTGATGAATGGGATGAGCTGGTTGAGTTGACATTATTGTGATGCTGGGCTCCGCTTTTGGACGATTTTGACTTTTTTGTCGGCTGAGGAGAGCTGGTTTCAACATAGGCAATTTCGTGACCCTTTGATTTGCTAGATTTGGGAGGGGGTCCGGGAGAGGACGTGTTGGGGCTTATTGCAGAGCTAATGTCCTCGCAACTGACCATTTGCTTGTTTTTATTCTTTTCACTAGCAGATGAGCCCTTTACTTTGGATTTCTTGGGTTCTCTGTAGTCTTTTGTAGTAGATACGGGAACAGCCTTCTCCAAAATGACTTTTTTCATTGGGGGCGTGTCATTCCCCGAGCTGCCCCCCTTTCGTTTTTTGGTCGTTGTGGAAGATGAGGCAGGCACAGATGAGGTAGACGATTCGGAACTTGGAGGCGAAGAAATTGAGGCAGACGCTGGACTTCTACTTTGACTCTTTTTCGAACGCTTCCTTGAAGGCGACTTTTTGGAAATTGGTGGTGGCGGTGGTGTCGGCACTGCTGGCTCAGAATCGCTTTCGTCTTCAGAACTTATGGCACTCGCAACTGAACTTTCAGAAGAGCAACTGGAGGACGAACTTGAACTGGATATTGGACTGAGCGGAAGCTTATCACTTCGTGATGATGGTCGATCCCTATCTGAACCTGACCCTGATCCAGCAGAGGAAGACTTACTACTTTTAAAAGATGCTGTTTCGTGCTTTTGCGCAGACTCTCTATCGCTCTTGGAACTCTTGTGTGATTTGGAGGATTTTGAAGGCTTTGCATCAATGAACTCTTCCTTTGCAGACTTTTTGGCTTTTTTCGGAACAGAAGTATTAACAGGAGGGAGCATCTTTTTCGACACCTTCTCGCCCTTTTCTGATGACGAAGCCTTTGATGAAGACTTGGAGCCGGATGATGATTTTGAACTGGTGGCAATGACGGGCTCAGGAGTCGATGGAGATTTTGATGATTTTGATGAGGATGATGACTTAGACGATTTGGAAGGCTTCTCTGGTTTTTCTGTCTTTTCTTTAGGAGGCTTCTCCGCCTTTTCTTTGGTATGAGACCCGTTTTTCCCAGACACAGTGCTACCTTGTGCTACCACAGAAGAGGAACTTGCTGGTGTTGAATTTACGTTTGAGGATGAACGCTTGATCGGTGTACCAAACAGTGTCTCAAAAGAATTTTTTGGCGAAGTTTTTGAGGAACTTGATGATTTGGAGGATTTTCCGCCCCCCGAGTGATGACTACTTGCCGCGCTCCCTGCTATAGCTTGGTATGGTTTTTCGCCTGGATGTCCCTGCTTATCTAATATCACGCCTCCTGCTTTGAACAACTTTCTAGCAAACTCATCACTTGGATAGTTGAAAATTAGCTTTTCCTTGCGCGAAGGATTAATGGGAGGTCCAGTAGACTGTAGAAATAAGTCATACTGAAAGTCAGCCTTTTTGGGTTCCTCCTTGTTTTTAAAGAGTATCTGCGTAGAAAATAGTTTGTCATAAAGTAGATTTATCAAATACGACTAGATGCATTGCCAATTAATAATTGTCAACTATTATTACACACACAACTGGTAACTGACCTCGATGTGTAAAATGAAACCTGCGTAGCCCGACTCCTTCACACAGTAAGGTGGCTCTTTCACAACTGTCAAAAAAATTGTACAAAATTACTACCAAAAATCGTCTTTTTATGTCATTCCAAAAAATCCTCATGTACGATACGATAGCCATACCTCTGCGGTGCTTTGGAAAGGACTCGTGCAAGTGAAATATAACTCGGTCAACAAATGCCTGTATATTTCCAGAGTCGCCCCTCACAAAGACTTCCCAGTCATGAGTAAATCCATCCGCTGTAGGTCGGTCGCGAATTGTGGCTCGATGGCCAAGTATAAGTTCCACCAAGACTTTCTACAAGTTTTTATGACAAAGTAGAGAACATTTAGAACAACAAGTTTCACACGCATTAAACTTTTTACTGTGCTGGAATTTGACTAGCTGTCGCATCAAAGTCTTTTTGTGTAATGGTCTACTCTACATAATCTATTGGCTATTATTATATTTTTTGAGTATTGGAATAGTATTGGAGTGGTTTGTGCAAAAACTATATACAAAGCTTTTTGTGATGAATAGTTATTATTATTATTATTATAACAATAATTCCTAGAGAGTGTAAACATTAACAAAAGAAATTGTAATAATAGACTGCTTAGACAAACATGGATGGACAGATCGTTATCGTTTTACTGACTAGGAGCCATCATCATCATCGATTATGGCATTATTGTGTGTGTACAGCAAAACAACCTATTCGGGCAGTTTACTTTACTTTACGTGTCCTTGTATTTCCAGCCGCACAGTTATTCGGATTATTATAGAGGAGTTTACCTATCTATACAAATAAATGTCAATAATACTACTTGGATGCTATTTGAATTCAGGGCACACCAAAATTGACATTTTCATTCAATTTAATTCGTATGGCCTATATACCGAGTGGAAATTGAGAGAATTGATGTTATCATAATAAATACATGATGTCAAAGTGAGCACCGAACCGTGCAGCCGTCAGTGCAGAACAAAAAAATAAAATATAAATTATAAGTAATTTAATAATAATGCACTCAAATTTTAACAGTAGTCTAAATGACCTCAATTTCAATAAAACAATTAATTTTATGGTACAATACAATCGTGTATTTTATTTTCCGAAATTGAATTTTTCAACTTTTATCGATCGCTATTAAAATGTCCGATCGATATTTATCGTGGTGGCACAGTTTATTTTTTCAAGGACATTTAGCAAATTATTACAAAAACATGACAAAATTTAAACAGTTAAATCTTCATGATGTCTTGATAATAGTTTCCTGTATTTTATTTACATGCGCAATAAGTTTACCTGTAAAAATATGACTAGCCTAAAAACAATTAATATTGAATCAATCGTGTGTCACGCTTAATTTTAAATGTGCAGTTAGTAGACAATACACACTTAAAATTTATTGTGCTATTGTATTGAATGATTAACTGAATGAGCTCAATTAAAAAACAATTATTATATACAATACTATCATAAAAACAAAACATTTTCACAATTATTATTACTTACCATTTTGGAGTTTCAGTCAGTCATCAGTACTATCCCGACATCAGTCTTCAGAGTGAGAAGGTCCCAAGAAAAGCGGAAATAAATATGTTCGATATTGCAGACACAACTTTTATAATCCCAAACACAACCAAACCAATAATAATAATTATTATTTATTTGTCAAAGTATATAGCAATTCACCTTGTTCACTTCTTTTATTTAAAAAAAACTACACTGTAAACAAGTGCCAGTGTTGCCTCCAGTCTCCACCACTAGTAGTTATGATTGTATTTTCCCCTTTTAATAAACTCCTCATTTTTAATTTCACAATTCAATAGGAAACTGTTTTAAAGCATTATTAATTTGTAGTTGTAGTAGTGTCATAGTTGACTCTTTGATCCGGTCAGATTCAGCAGACATTCAGTAAGTCACACTCGGTTAGCCTGAAAGAAAGAAAAAACAAATTTTAAAACACCGATTTCAACTAATTTTTAACTCAAGCAGTGCGAGCATAATTTTTATTTATGCTATAAAAAGTCCTTCAAAAAATAATAACCAACTAGCTAACTGGACTTGTAAACTTGCGTTCACCTCTGTGCTACAAATTTAAACGGAAATATATAACACTGAAACAGGTTATGTACCTCCAGTTTTTTTGACACGTGCATACAAAGTTGACACGTACCAAAAACAACACCCGCCCTATAAAAATGAAAACCGAAACCTTGTAATTTACTTTTCACCTTTGACATTATCTACGTTAACTTAACATAACTAACTGAGCACACATTCACACTTCACCACACACAACAACACACAAAAAAGACACAAACAGACAGGTGTATTATTATTTCAGCACACCACCACCACCAGCGGCGGCGGCATTATTGCAATTTGCAATAATTCCAACTGCAACTCCAGTTGGTGTATCAATTTTTTTTTATCTAAATGAGCGCACCACCACGCACACCACCACCATTTAATATAATTTCATCTAATTAACTGGACCACTTGTACTTCTCCTAATTGAGGCAAATGTAAATCACGACGACGAAGAATAGTAGTAATGCTTGTTGCAGCAGCAGCACCAGCAGCAGCAACAACAAACATTTTTTTATATTTATTTATTTTTTATTATTATTATTATTATGCGTTTTTGGAGGTGTAGTAGTATTTGTATTTTATAATGTTGATGATGAAAAGTAATATTATTATTATCTCGTCGTCGTTTTTAGTGGAATGAGTAGGGACTCACATTGAAAAACGAACACACAACAACAGACACAGACATACTTACTTACTTACTTACAAACAGACAGACACAAACATAAGTATACACACAACACATAAAATTTTTGGTGCATCTTTTTTTTCTTCTTTTTGAGATTTGTATTTAGAAAGAGAAGAGGAGGAGGAGGAGGAGGAGAGGATATCGTAAAAAAAAATTTTTTTTTTCGTGTGTTATATGATGCATTCTTTCTCTCTCGCCTCTCTGCTTATTAAATATTTA
>JAHZMT010002910.1:0-12579 GCA_027743785.1 Sinhomidia bicolor
CGCCCTCGTCATCTTCCTTTCCACTTCAGTTTTTTTCTAAACAAGTCGACCACACGAACTACTTCGCCTTAACAAACATTCTCTTATTAAATGGACTTTGAAGAATTTATACTTTTTTATTTCGAATCATTTCTCGCCCCTGAAGAATCCCTGTTCAATTTTTCGTTTCATTTCTCCCCTTACTATTATTTTGATGGATTTATTTAATATTAACACTCGTGTCACAGGACGTAAAACACACATACAACAAGCAAGCTTTGCATGCTGCATTTTAATGCTCTAATAACATATTATCTACTGTGCATGTTTGTCGTGTTATTACTATTATTACTTTAATGATACTAATTTACTTGATGAATAAGCATGTTATCAGACTACACTTTTACCTAACGTTTACTACTTATCCAATTCATTTATCGTCAGTCACCTATATTATATTATTGTGTCACACACGCATGTCCTGTAATCAGTTCGAGTTGCATTTTATGTTATCAGCACCAAAAGAAAAAAAAGAAACATTAACTGCATCATCTCTAAATTGCCTCATAGTATATAAACGATATGCATACTCTATAAATGAACACCAGGCATGTTACTTAATTGGGAGGCAATTAATACCTAGGCAAATCACACACAACCGTTTATATTTTTATACATACCTTTACTATGCCACTTGTTGATTAAAACAAATAATATTATTTAGTTTCAAAGGGCAGGACTACATTATTATTATTATTATTATTATTATTTACTTTTATTTTTTATGAATAACTGCAAACTCAAAAACATATTTTTTAAACGTCTTGAAACTTTGTTGAATGCATTATTTGGTTATGATTATTATTTTTTAAGTATGTATACTTTTGAAAGGATAATTGTGATGTCTTTTGTGTGCCGGTGCATTTAATGTCGGTATTTATTTGAAAACTTTTATACAAATAATGTGTTTTCCGCATCACACACTACACACAATTTTATCGCTCTATTTTTTTCATTTCCAGATTCTTTCCAAATTTATTTATTTTTTACTTTTTATTATTTTCAAAATTGTTTTTCCGACAAGTTACATGACCCTGATCTGTTCACCTCTCTTATATTTACACATTATTTTTATTTTTTTCATTTATTTACGTTTATTTTTTTGAAACCATTCAAAAAGTTATCCTGTTCAATTTGGTCGACGCTGAAATGTTTTGGAGAGGAAATGAAAGGACTGAACAGGGTTTCTTCTCTTTTTCCAACTTCATTTCATTTGGGGAAAATAACTGATTCTGTTTTAACTGTTTCTTTTTTGCAATGCTGTCTCCAATCAAAGGTGGAGATGATCAAGGAAGTAAGCTAAGCGGTTTAATTACGCTATCAATTAGAGTTTTAAGTTACTTTAGTCGGGTTTATTTTTAACTGAATTGTCATCTTTCAACAGTTGCTCCCGTCATAAAGCAGCAACCTCGCATTGTCCGAGTACAGAAGACAAAGGTGGTGGTGATTGAGACTACAGTCAATTGCCAGGCTCCACCTGATGTCCAATGGTTTAAAGAACAAACAGTTATCAAGCAAGATAACCGACGATCTGTCAACATACAGCAAGTTCAGAAGGTACATTGTTGCTACCAAACGTGATACTTTACTGTAACACCATATTTTTATACATCTGTATCTAATTTTGTTAATTTCAATTTGTTTTACAGGGAGAGTACAAGATTCAACTGGAGATTCAACAAGCCTCAAGAGAAGACAAAGGCTCCTACAAAATTATTGCAAAGAACGAAAAGGGTGAAGTGACTTCACAGACTGTTGAAATCACAGAGGTTCCCTCAGACGAAGAGGAGGAGAAGCCCAAGGCTAAAGGTGAAGCGCCCAAATTTGCTCAAGGATTAAAGTCGACGGTAAGCTAATCAACTTTTGCGATAAAAATTTACAATAATAATTGGTTGGTTTTGCTCTTATATAACGTTTTTATTTTTTCAAACTAGACGGTAGAAGAAGGTAAAAGCGTTGAGTTTTCATGCGAGCTCACGATTATTGACAAGAAAGCTACCGTAACGTGGTACAAGTAAGTCAGCACAGCTATCTTTAAATTGCAAATTAATTTGAAATTGGCACTTGTATTATTATTTAAATGCATTTTAATTCCACCAATTTTGTAGGGATACACAAGTAATCAGACAAAATACCTCTTTTGATGGCAAAGTGGCACGTCTCAATCTTTCGACGTGCACGAAAGAGACTAGTGGAAGCTACAGAGTGGTCGTTAAAAACGAGTTTGGCTCAAATGAGTCTGAAGCCACTCTGACCATTCAAGGTAAACACGCTGAGATAACTTTTCCAAGATCCTTGTTAATTCTCCCCGTTCTGCTCTATTAATGCTCCTTATTACCCTTTGCAAAGTTCATCATTTCATGCGTACTCTGACAGTTATAATGATTCTGTTAAAATGTAACGTTTTAGAAACAAAGAAGGTCGAAGAGAAAAAGGAAGAAAAGAAGAAGGTGGAGGAAAAGAAACAAGAGGCTAAAAAGGAGCCAGAGAAGGTAAAAAATACCACATTTTTTCATATTTTTTCTCGCATTTCACAAAAAAAGCATATTGTTAGTATCAATTTCCGATTTAAGTAAATCTAAACAAAGCTACGTAAAAGTTAAAGAGATGCGTAGATTTTGGTTTTGACAAAGATCGGATCGTGGTCAATTTGGTTCAAGGTCCCAAATAGCTAGGGATCTCTGGTATTATAATTGGACTACAAAGCAAATTTGGTTTTTAATATTTTATTTTGTTTTAAGAAATTGAATATATTATTTTGAAGGTAGTAGTTAAATTAACACAATTTTGGTGCGTATAGAAAGTGAGTGCAGTGATTAGTGGTAAAAGTTAGTAAGTCAAGCCAAAATGACCTATTATTTTTTGTGGAAATTGACAAAACATACGGATGCCATGGCACAGTAAAATTAAGGACGATAATAATGGTACAGTAAGAAAAGTATTTAAACGTAGCAGCAACCTGTACAGATTGTGTAGTCCTAGTGGTGTGTACAGTACAGGTCAGGCAGATAAGTCAGAAAAGTCACAATGGTGAATTGAGTGTGGTTTGTTCACCCTGAATCAAATTCTCCCGTAGAAGAAACCAGAACCAGAAAAGCCAAAAGAGCCTGAGAAGAAACCAGAGCCGGCGAAACCAAAAGAACCCGAGAAAAAGCCTGAACCAGAGAAGCCAAAAGAACCTGAAAAGAAGCCAGAACCTGCCAAACCCAAAGAGCCCGAGAAGCCAAAGGAAGAACCAAAGAAACCAAAAGAGGAGCCTAAAAAGCCAGCAGAGGAGAAGAAACCAAAGCCAGAAGAGAAAAAGGCCGCACCTAAACCTGAGGAAACGAAAAAGTCCAAAGTTGAAGAAGCAAAGGTATAGTAACCCAAAATGTGACCCTCTTGTTGTCACAATATGATTTACATTCCGTCATTCAAAGTATACTGTCCGATTCGTTCTTTTCTCTGGGCTGTGCGCATGTTTTTGTGTAACTGTTTTTTCATTTGGTATGATCAGTTTTTATGTGCATGGTTTTTAAACAAGAAAAATGCTGTTGTATTTCAAAGTACAGTAAGTGCATGTCTTTTCTTTTATAAAAACACTTTAATCAGTCAGTCAGTCATTTTCAATGAACCACACCGGACCGGGGCGCACGTACCTATGGTAACGATATCGATGAAAGCGAGAACAAGGATTATTAAACAGTCATTCATTTTTTTATTCGACCAAAAAATGAAAATTTTGTAATATTCTCTTGTGACTTTGGTTTGTTGTTGTGTCCCACAAGAATCTTGTGCTCTTCAGACTTGTGAAAAATCGCAAGCATGATGATAATGATGCAGAGAGTACGAAAAAAATGTGTGATGTCATGCATGAAACGTCCATTTTCCCCTCTCTCTATTTCCGTCCCTCTGCTCCTCTATCTTTAAAAATTTTTGCTAACAAGATGTTTTAAAGATAGAGAGAGACACGGGCGTTCAGAGAGGCTGCATACAACAGCCGTATTAACAGAAATACTACATAGTTTTGCAAGTATAACAGCTCAGCATTACAGCAAGAGTTAGGCTGATGGTGATAATATATTATTATTATTATTATTATTACTAGTACAACCGCAAGTAGTAGTATAACTGCACAGCAACTAGTAGCAGTGCTAATGCCACCGTCAGTCTACTAGTTGAGCTACCATTAGAAAACATTCAACGTATATCCCACTGCCTGCAGGAGCAGAATACACGCAAGAAAAGCGGTAGGAGCAAGAGCAAAGCAACTACCAAAAATAAAACCGATAAATTTGCTATTTTTGTGACAGAAATATATACATGTTAATATTAGCACAGACTGCAGACTGAGAGGGAGAGAAAGAGACGGAGAGAGAAGCAGCATGCAAATTTTGAACTCTTTTCAGAAAAGGAAGGAAGGAAGCACGCAAGCAAGTAAAAAAAGTAAAACAACAAGGAAGGTGTTTTCTTCTTTTCAAAAAAAATCCTACGTCAATGCAATGTTTAAAAATTTAAATATCCTGCTCACATAACAAAGCAAAAAAAGACAAGCAAGGTGGAAAATATTAGTTTAAAAAACTGTACAAGTATACTACTACTACTACCTCTAATTTAAGCTGTTGTTATATGAGCATAACTCTACGTTTTACCTACTCACAATACAATTAGACTTTCCAACCTTTTTAAATTGACAAGATAGGGGAAGCTACTAGAAAAGTAGTTTCGTTGTTGGATGGTGGTGAAAGAAACAAGGGATGATAACAATATATATTGATGGCAACTTGTACCTCATTCCCATTTAAACAAAACCGGTGTCTTTCCATTTGGTATAGAATAGAAAATAGTAATAAAAGCAGACATAATATACCGCAGCGATAAGAGGAAGACACACGACGACAATTCTGTTTTAATAAAATAAAACAAAAACTGGTTCAATTTTTTTTCTTTCTTATTTTCTTGATGGAACGGCAGCAGCAGCTCAACAACAAGAAAGACAGAGATATATAGTATTATTATGTGATGTACATTATGCTTTTTCTTACTGTTAGTCTTTTGCTTTACTGCTTTGGCTGCATGCATGCATTGCATAATCATCATCATTATCATCGTCCTCGTCGTGCTTGCCACCACCACCACCACCACCGCTAGCAGCCAGTAGCCAGCATCATCATTTACAAGTAAAGTTCACTTCCTGGTCTATACGACAGACAGGAGAAGTGAGAGATAGAGAGCAGAGAAGAAGAATGAGTAAAAAAATACTGAAGAAATGAAAGTCACAAAGTCTTCCAACTTGTTTCGTGTCTGTTGAGTAATATTCAGGCAGGCAAAAACTACACACACTTCTTCATGTAGTATTTAAATGTAAAAATATACATTGTTTCTCACACTTTTATGCGCAATGTATCCCAGTATCAGTTGTACTATGAATTCATAGAAAAAGAGGACACCGATAAAGGCAGTTGATGATGATGATGATGATGATAATAATAATAATAATATAGTAAAGATTTAACCAAGTTAGTTCTAATTCTCTGTACTCTGGTGATGATAATGATGATGCTACTTGCTGGCTTCTAGTATTTCTATGGATAAGATATATGTACACTAGCGATATACGCATTATAGAGTAAAAGTATAAAGTTGGTATTTACAAAGATGATGACGATGCATGGTACAGATTTTATTTTAGACACAAATCTATTTTTTGGAAGGAAACCTAAAAATAAATATGTGAACCAAGACAAGTAAAGAAGTAGTTTAAAAAAATAAGTACACAAGATGCACTAGCATATTATTACTTATTTAAGTGCCTATTATATTTGTTGCCGGGTGTGGGAATATAATGTTGGTTTTCGTCGTCGCAGGATATGTAGTACGTGTTGCTGTGGTGGACGAGCAAAGTGTGCACGCTACAAAAGTCGATTATTATTCAAATATTTTATTTCTTTGTTGAATGATATCAGTTTTGATGTTCAAATGATTAAATTATCCCAAAACAATTACTTAATTTTCAATGTAGTGTTTTATCTTAAAATAAAATTGACGCATAGGCAAGATGAGTTTAGGGAAAGCGCCTAAATTTAGAATGACGACGATGTGGTGATTGTAATCTTGAGCGTACAAAATTTGTACTGTCTATTACAATATGTTGCTGCTGCTGATGATGATCATCATTATGAACATGAAGCTGTGGTAGAGTGGTGGATGATGTCTTTTTTTCTTGTTTTCATGTTGAAATGATGCATGTGGACGTAAATTGTAGAGATGGGTATAAAAATATTGTTTAAGCACTTCCTAGTTAGGTAGTGACGTCGTAAGCTTCAAACATCTTTAGCTTTTTGAAGGACATTTGCCATTATATTGTGTGTACTCGAGTATTAATGCCGATGCAAATAGAGCAAGGCGTTGTTAAAATATATTATTTTTTCTGTTTGCTGGTGAAAGGTTATTTTTTGTGCATTCTATGTGGGACGCAAAATGCCAAAGGGCACAAAAAGAGAAAAGATGAAATTTTATTTATGGGCTCATTAGTTATCCGTTAATTGGCTTCTTGTTAGAATTTTGAAATAAAAGCAATCTGGCGTTGCTACCGAGGATGAAGAGGTTGTAATATGATTTAAAGTGAGATCGTCTGCATGACATGTTGTGTGTGTGTGTGTGTTTGGCTGTACAATGATGTGACTTTGACGTGATTGATGTCCAATGGTTTTCTCACGAAAAAAATGGTCTTCATGTGACTTGACACATTTCCAGGAAGCTGAGAAGGACACAGCTTCTGTCAGAACGGTTGAGAAAAAGGCTCAGGAGACGGTAGTCTTGACCAAGGGCGCTAAAAAAGATGAGAAGGTGAGTACTAAATCGAAAACTACAGTAGTAAAGAAGGAGGAAGAAGCCGTCAAAGTAGCGGAGAAGAGACGAAGTTCCGTGGAGCAGGTGAAGGTGGTGGAGGAGAAGCGGCGGAGTTCTGTAGCGAAAAAGCAGGTTGTAGAAGAAGAGAGCCAAAGCAGTATTGAGCGACGTAGTTCGAAGCAGGTTCGGTCCCCGAGTCCTGTGGAACTCATGGAAGTTGATGAGGAGCAAGAAGAGACTGGACCAACTCAAAAGAGTGGGTCACAACCACAACCTCAGCAACCGGGAGAAACGAAACAGGTTGCACAGCGATTTGTACAAAAGATATCATTGCCATACCTAAGCATGAGATATCATACACCAGAGCCATACCAAGAAGAAGAAGTGGAAATTACACCAAAGGTCAAAGAGCTGCCTGACCTGAACCTGGGCCTGCCCGAATTTCGCAGTAGGGAGAGAAGTGAGTCACCAGAGCTTCAACTAAAAAGAAAAGACTCAGAACCCAAAACAAAGACAAGGAAAAAGTCAGGGCCAGGAGAAAAGCAACAGCCAGAAGACACACCTGCTCCTAAGGAGAGCGTTGAGAAAAAGCCAAAACCGGTAGAACCAAAGGTAGTTGTTGAGGAAGAGAAAAAACCTGTGCAGAAAACTAAGCCTACAAAGAAACCAGATGAGCAGCCTGGAAAGCAAGAGGATGGTAAAAAGCGTATACCACAGACAGAGAAACCGTTAGAGGCCGAACCTCCAAGTATATCTCTAAAGCCAACACCAACGCCAGACTCTAAGCAACCTCCTTCCACCACCGTCACCACGACAACAACAACAACAGAGAAAACTGTAAGTGCGGTCATCCTTTGCCTTTTTTGTTCTGTCTTGCTAATACAAACCTTGCTTGTTCAAACGAAACTCTTTCTCATCAACAAACTGTTTGATGATTTTTTTCGAGTCTTTTTTTGTCTTTTCACTCAGTTCAGTTCAGTCAAACTTTCGCAAAAGAAGTACCCTATAATCAATCACCAGTCCTACACAATGCTAATGCTAACAGTATCTATGGTCCCATACCGACAAGTCTTTTTTAAGACATGTGCCAAATTAAAAGATGTAAATAATGTTAAATATGTAGACACAGCAAAAAAAGCCAAGCGAAACTCCTCAGCCAGCCAAACAACCACCCACAATCATTGAGGAAGAAAAGCCAAAACCTGGCGCACCTGATTCTAAGGTAAGACAACTTGATGCCAGTGTGTCCCTCATCCACTGATAAAGTGAAGAAATCAGTTTTGCACTTTGTACTAAAAATTTGCACGGCATGAAACTTTTTTTCAGCTTGTTTTTGTGTGTGTATTTTCTAAACTTTCGTTACACTAACTCCAAGAAGACTGGAACGAAATCCAATATCACTGGTGAGTCCTTTCTTTACAAAAATATACAAATTAAGAATGTCACTTATACAGACAAAATCAGCTGCTCGTTTGCCAATCAACGTCCCCGAAACATAACTATGGAGTTGTGATTTAAAAATATGGTGGTATTGTCAACCTTGACGACAAAATATGAGCATTCTTTATTCTCAAATAGCATATAGGCATCGTGGGTTTTTTATGGATATTTTTTTTAAATCCTATAAATTAAGATTTTTTAAATATGTATATATATTTTTGAAATTCATTGCGTAAGGAGGCTAAAGACTTGATTTTTTTATCAGCAACAAATTTGTGTACATCTATATTTTTGTATGTTGATGATGTGCATATGTAGTTGCCTGAATTACCGGAAGTGACGGAATCTGAGGAATCGAGTGAGGAAGAGGAAGAGGAGGAGGCAAGTGATGATGAATCAAGTATTGTAGAAGCCCCTAGAAGACGGAGGCATGTGCCTCCAGTTCTTGAGGTCAGAGTGGACACAACACATACTCCCAACATAAAACATAACAACAAACTAACACTTTAGACCGCCATTTTTATATACACAATTAGACAGTATTTTGAAAAAAAAACAAAACAAACAAATTCAACATTTTTTTAAATTGAGCAATCTCAATTGTTTTCCGTATTTATTACATTTTTTTTGTTTTTACAAGAAAAAGTTTTTTTGCTGCATTTATTTTTAGAAATATAATTTTGATTTTTCAACAATTTTTTTACTCGACTATTTTTACCATGCCTAGATTTGAAGAAAATAATGCCAAGTCAAGATAAACTTTTTTGCTTGTAAATTATTATGACATATTTTTTACTTTTTAAACATCTAATTTTCGACATCATTTTTGCGCAACTTTTAATATAGTTGTTTTCCTTTGCCATATAAACACAACCACTAATTAGTTGTGCAGTACTCGACAATGTTTTTACAAAATCTACACTTTTTTCATTTTGAACTTTTCTTTTTCAAAACACCAACAAAGTAATAATAAAAGTAACAAACACACCCAATTAACACTTTTTTTTAGAAAAATTTACTACCACACATGTCGAGACGAGAGATGATGTTGAACCACTCTTGCTGCATAATAAAACCTGTAAAATGTTATATTCATTCTTTAAAAAAAACAATTGTAAATATTATAGTTTTTTTCTAACGCCTACGTACATTATCAAGTAACAGCGTTTTTTGCCGAGTTTTAAACAAATATTATCGAAAGCGTTCCTACTACTACTATTATTATTAGCGATTTTTGAATGTTTTTATAAGCTTACAGTCTGCAGGAAGCACATCTTTTTTCCCACCTTTTGTAGAATATTGTATTAATCTACCGATCGAATGATTGCTACTGAAAAATATTACACAAATGGTAACTACTCTATGTAGTCAGTAGTTTTAGTAGCAGCACAACACAACATTGACCACAATTCGAAATAATTTCCTATAAAATTCCTTTACAACCAAAGTTACCAATTGAAATTTAATTAGGCATGATATTTATTGGACTCATAGTTCAATTTATGTGTATAGAAAGACTACAGCAAATTCCGAACATAGTTGATAGAATTATTCGGAATTTAGAAAGTAGATTTCCCCATCAATCCTTGCACAGTTTTTTTTTCTTGGTATTTCACACGCACGCTCAAAGAAAAAAAATAGTCAAATAGCTGCTCCAACTCTGGCAATAACAACAACAACAGTATTTAATACTGCTGTATCACTGTACATAGACGACCATAATAACAATTATGTTAAATGTGTAAATAAACAGAACGTGAACGCTTGCCTTCTTGCCTCTCCACACATTACTCTTGCTACGCTCGTAGAAGAAGAAAGCAACTACTACTACTCCTGCCGCACTGCAATTTGTTAATTATGATGATGATGATATATATATGCACCATATTATTTATTCTTTCATTCACTCTTATTATTTTTCACGCAATATTATTTTTTTTAATTTTTTAAAATCAAATCTTATATTTTTGCTCCACGCTCTTTAAGTTACTTAATTTTATTTATTTATTTATTTTGCGTTTATTTTTAAACAATGATAAAACTATCGGTAATTTTAAGGCTGCTCAGTATTTATTTCTTTTTAAAAAGTAAGCATTTATTATATATTATTTTAAAACGTTTACCAAGTTTTTTCCAATTTTACTGCTTTCAATAAGCTTTGTTGTTTGCTTTTACTAATGATCTATAGTTAAGTTGCACAATGCTTGTTAAGGTTTATGTCCATCAGTTTACCAAAAAATATATTATTTATTAATATTGCTAGATTATAGAGCTGACAAGCCAAGTTAATAAATATATAATGCATAGAGAAAAAATGACAAACATTAAAAAAAAAATGTCAGAATCAGTGGTGATGGTGGTGAACTGCAAATATAATAATTACCGTGTGACCTTAATCTAGTCTATAAATTCTTACCCATTATCTAGCATATTTGATTTACAGAAAAGAGCTATATTTTGTTATTGTCGAACAAAGCTTTTGTGTCGTGTGGCAAGGAAGCACAGCTGTTGCCACAATTAGCTTCATGCATTCCCACGATATAAGTATATACCTATAAATTAGTTTTAAAATATATCAGAAATTGAGAACAATTCTTCTTGGTGTCGGTGGTGGGGTACTATGGCGGCGTTGTTGTTTGTGTCCGTCAAGATTACAAATTACCTTTGAAGACACACAAGTTCGTTTGAGTCTACGGTAAAGTATCACCTCCGTGATTCATGATACTAATTTATTTTAATGGCCTTGACACAAACACACACACACATAAAGATACACGTGTATTTGTTTGTGATTTTCAGACAATGAAAGTCAGTGTTAGTAGCGAATGCAAGGCAAGAAATCACAAGATTCATTTTTTTCTGGTAAAAATCAACCACCAGCTTACGCGTTTAAATTAGTTTTGTCACACTTGTATTAAATTAAATTTAAATGCTGCTGTTTTCTAATTCAGCAATGTCAAAGGGGATTGGCAAAAAAAATGTTTGCTGTTAATGCCAACAAAAAGAGAAGAAAAAAAAGATTTAAAATGATATGTTTGGTAAAACAAGGAAAAATATTTTGCACCAAATCCAAAATTATAAAATGGATATATGTGCACAATCTTTAGAGATTTTTTTTATTTATTTTCCCGTAACGCTTCAACTGAAATCAAAATAAAGCCAAGTGCCCCAATTGCCATTGAAATGAAGAAAATCCTTCCTTTTCCTGAACATGGACGGAAATGAAATGTATTGCTGTATTATTATGAGCTCATTTTTACTTTGAAAATACGGCAGAAAGCCTGACTAATACACGAATCATTTTATTTAACCATCACCCACTGCTCCATATATATATATACATATACCTATATTTCCGTTTAATCTTGAAAATACATACATGAGCAAACAAAACGGAATTCTCTAGTTGATTGGTTGGTTGATAAACTTTTTATTGTTCTTCTCTTGAGCTTAAATTATGCTGGTGGTGATGATAATGATGACGACGAGAGTTCCGATACGGTAGCTTCAATTTGGCAATCATCACAAAACTATCGCAAAACTTTACCAACCCTACAGTTCTACCCTTGTTGATCCACATCTTGTTAGTTTTCTTACTTTATATACCTACCGTTTTTTTGGGTTCTGAATGAAATGAATGAAGCATTATGAAAAATATATATGATTATTACTTATATTTACTATAACGTAACTTTATAGAGGTGTGTCTGTCCATTTGTCTGTCTCTCCGTCGTCGTTATAACAACTCTAGAGACAGTACTAAATTTTAAAATCATATTTATATCCAAAACAGTTTTCCATATTTTGATATTCAGAAGAACTACTAGCTAGTATTTGTGTCCTAGAATAATAATGGCAATAGTTATATCATTAAAATATTGCCTATTAAAATATTCGTCAAAGGTTACCAATTATAAGGCTACCTAGATAGTGCGTCGTACTACTTCCGTGTATCTCCTCTACAAAGGTTAGTTATTATTATTAATATTACTACTTCCTTTACGTTCTCACACCACCACTGGCACCAGCTGAACTGTTTCAAAGAGAGAATCAGATTGTCAATTCAAAAATTGAAATGCTGTTTTTCAACACTGTTTTACGAGAATAGGTTCCGCTTCAGCACATTCCAATTTTTTATTAGCTCCCTCGTTATCTTTCAATATTAGTCCGTCTGCGTATATACGTATATATATATATATATATCATGTATATATGCATATATATATATATATATATATACGTATATACATAAAAACACTAAATCTAAAA
>JAHZMT010002911.1:0-17928 GCA_027743785.1 Sinhomidia bicolor
AATATGTTTTAAAATATATTGTTCACGGACGGACAGACAAAACATTTACATAAATTTGCACCTTTATAACATAAGCATTGGCATTCGACTTAAAAATTTATTTCCTGAACACAAGAGCCTTTTTTCCTTCCGTTATTTGTATTATTTTGTTCATTCAGACAATTCCTTTGATTGAAAAAGTTGATTTGCCAATTCCATTTGATGCAAGTACAGAAAACTAAGCAAACTTGTTAGAAACCTCGCTACTTGCAAACTATGCATACTGAAACCATAAATGGTTTCATTATGTAAAGGAAAAAGACATGAGATCCATACAAATAAAATTGCCTATGTATACTTAATTAAATCCTTTTTCTTACTTGAGGGTACAGTTTGTTCGAAAGCAGGTTGTACTGTTGTGCTATGTTATATAATCTAATCTTACCTAACCACATTTAGGTAACAAGGTTTGCATTTTTAACGATATGATGAAAACTCGGAACTCTCAAGTTGAAAGGACGGATTAAGATTGAACGTAGTTCCGGAAGGATCATAAACTTTTGAAGTGATAATTTAAGAATACTTTTTAATTCTTTAATTTTAAAAAATACACCAAGCATTGAAAAATGAAACTATTAATTTAATGAGGTACATTTGCTGAAAAAGGGCAGAATCATACTATGTTTGTTTAGACGTTTGGCTGTGTTAGAAGAAAAACAGACAGGACCAAAGAGAGCTTGGATGGGAGGAAAGAGTAAAATGCGTTAAACATTGAAATCCGAGTACAAGAAGGTGTGTTCAGTCAGACAAACCTTCTTCCTGGTGTGGTCAGGGCAATGGGCATCAGACCAGCTATCGAGCTATCAGCCTAATAAAGCAGAGTATCAGAAATAAGATGAAAGAAATGGTGGTGGGGGAAATGCATTTATTCGGAGCCATGCCCATTCTCTGCTCTAAGCTCCAACTTACTGGTGGTGCATGCATTCGCCGAATAGTGCGGCACCACATTCTATGCTTTCTTTGCTTGGATAATGTACAAAAGCAAAAGCTTCCCTGTTTCAAACAACAAATGTATGTATACTGTATATGTATATAGATATATAAAGTTAAGTTGAAATGACACGGACAGAAAGACGGAGTGTAGTGGTTGAGAGGTTGAGAAAAGTTTTTATTACAAACAATAAAAAAACATTTTGGTTGGAATTGGAATGAGAAAATGTATACATAGCTGACGTTAAAAAAATAATTAGAGTACATAATTTTTTTATTTGTTAAAATAAAATGGAATGCAAAAAAACAGCAATAAACGGTAATTTTTGTTATGAGAGAATTTGCAGAACGAAAAGGTAATCAAACGCACAGTTTAAGCAATTAGTAAAATAATGTTTATTATAGAGAAATGTCATAAATGAGAGATAAATGATTTCTACATTTTAAAAAACTTAAAGTGTATTTTAGCGAGAATTTTATTGGGGTAAAGAAATTAAATGGGTGGAATAATATTATAGATTTTCTTTTAAAAGAACACACAAAAGATTTCAATTCAGACAGTCAGACAGAGAATGGATACAGAAATGACTGGTGACAAGAGAGAGAGAGAAATAGGAAACACATAGACAGGGACAAATTAGAACTGCCCAGAATTTGAGTCGTGTGAAACTGTCAGGTGCCTGACAGGCATCTCATGCAACTGTCACTTCAAAATTTTGAAAGGATAGTGTACTCTACAAAAGGAGCAATATACAAGCGAGAAGAGAACAAGAAGAATGAAAACTGAAAGCACACGAGTTGCGTTCGTTCGGCTATTCTTCCTCTGCATTCATTCCTTTTCCCGTTTTCTCGTTGGCATCATCATCATCGTATGAATTCAACACAGACACAGACTACCTGAATACAGTATAGTACAGTACAGTCACAGTACAGATTTAGCAATTCAATACATTTTCATCGGCAGTTTTCAGTGCTTAAAAAATGGTTATACCGGTTTTCCTTGTCAGGCTTTAGTTGAATTAATTCAAAATTAATCAATTGACTGATGTATTGACATGAATGCTTACTACTAATTTAAACTACAATAAATAAAGTTTTGTTTGTTTATTTGCTGAAAAACGTATATAATTATAGCAGAATATTAATAATACATCTAAAATGTAATTTCCAGAAACCTTTCAAACTTCACAGATACTAAATTTCCGATACGCTGGCCTGATGCGGTCGGATGTAAAGTGGCCCTGCATCGCTGTTAATAAAACATCAAAATAATATTTAGTGATAACTAGTATTTATATCTAAATTGTAAGTAGACAGGTATGCATATAATTATTCGGAGAGCACTGCTCGCTGAGCAGTTATTCATACATTTTTACGTGGCTCAGTTTGTAATAATTAGTCATTATATACATGTATAGTCATTAACAGTTTACGTAGGTAGTATTTTTACAAACCTTGTTAGGAATGTAGAGGGTCTTTCTTCCTGTTCAAAACCGCTATTGTCATAGGCGTACACATCAGCAGCTACATTTTGAAAGGTTGGGTTATCCGTTGAGCGTTTCTTGAATGGTGTTACAGGGTCATTATCTACTTCATCTGCCCCAAGATAACCACCAGAAGGATAGAGTTGATCTCTGGAAAAATTAGACTTTTGAATATAAAAGTATATAGGGTTTTTATCGTCATAATGTCTATGCTTTTCATCAACATCGGGAATCTCTGTCCTTCTCTCCACAGGGTCAGAGCCAACTGGTTCAACTTTGGCAAACGATCGGCTACAAAGAATCATTTGTTTAGAACAACTTTTTAATTGACAAAATAGAAAAGCAAAAAATCCAAAATGTTTATTATTTTTAACTGCACCGATAATTCAATAGAGTAGCCCGTGCATTACTTATCCAAGCGATTCCCAGAATCGCTGTCAAACTAAGAATAATTCCCAAAAAGTAGGCAATATATATCAAAGTGTTCATGTCTGATTTGGCACGAGGTGGATCGAACGGACAGTAACCATTTTCTACTAATATCTCTTCTTTTCTTGTCCACATGCTGTTCAGGTTATCTCCAGACAAAATGTAATTACCGTCATTGTCCATACGAAGAACGGCAAAAAATACTTCCACACAGGTATCATAATTTGGCCAATTCTTGTCACAGTAATGAAGACCAGCGTATTCTCCTGCATTTGATGCAGGAATATTGAC
Organism: Sinhomidia bicolor; assembly: GCA_027743785.1. Lineage (NCBI taxonomy): Eukaryota > Metazoa > Arthropoda > Collembola > Entomobryomorpha > Entomobryidae > Sinhomidia > Sinhomidia bicolor. Next base: position 3,174 of record JAHZMT010002911.1, read on the forward strand.
TTCTTCTTTCCTAAGTTCAGTATTTTCAAGCAATTTTACTTCGTATGTATAGCAAAGCAACAAATCAAGTTATCTGGCAGAGTAAGAATTTATTATTAAAATGTTAAAGTTTATATTAGTTTACGTTATATTTCCCTTATCGAGACATTTTGGGATATTAGTTTCACTACAATGCTCAGTAGCAATCCGCGCTATTAATTCTTTAAAGTCATTCAGGTTTTTGGAAAACTAAAGTGAAAAAGGAGAGATAGTTTTATTAACTGAAATAATATTACTGAAATTCAAAGAAATAAACTACCAATAATTAAAGTAAAAATGATTTGCTTGCTTCTTCAGGTGTCATGCAGTTTAAAAATTGTCTTATGTATGGAGATTTCTGACCAGGTTTAGGAGTGACAAAAGGATCCGGTGTTGTAGGTGGTGTGGTAGTAATTGCGCTATCTTAAATATTTTTCGCAATTTTAATTATAGTTATTTTAAAATATTACGCCATTTGATAAGGTCATTGGCAAAAACAAGAATGTTTTATTTCAAATACATACCATAGTCCACAACAGGAATATCAAATCCTAATCCCTCGTATCGAGCACCTGCTGCAGGATTTTTTGCTTCCGAATGGAATAATACAAACGTTCCGCGCTCATTTACGGCTTCAATTGTTTTCTTCACTTTCCAAGATAAGAGCAAACCTTGGTCTGTGACTATTGACTCTGCGAGACTGTAAGCATAACTTTCATCCAAAGGGTCTAACTCTTTGAAGTGTCCTGAATCTAATAAGGGCTGATCCGAGACGAGTAAAAAATCTCCGTTGTGACCATCCACATGAAATTTATCAAAGTGAAGTCGGATACTGTGATTAAACAGCCATAGCACATCCAATGTTTCTTCATTATCGGGGTAATTGATGTCTTCATCTGAAGAGTCCAGACGTTGTGCGCCTTCAATTATGATCAATTTTGCACTTGTCGTACGTAAAAATGTTGCAAATAATAATAGCAATAAACCACCAAACAGCTTAAAAACTATGTGACTGTGAGTTTTCCTCATTGTCAAATACTGTGTGTAGCTTAACTTAGCTTTCAAACTAGAAAAACAAATTATTAGAAAAATTTTCCTATTTCAATTTCCAATGCTCTTATATGCAATGTTGATTATCTATTACATTTTACTTTTAAATAATACAACTTGCCCTTCAAATTACATCTTGTACTGCATATATACGACCAGTTAAATATTTATTATTTCAAGCAATTGTCACCTAAATCGTTTTAGCATGAAGTCAGCCCGATGCACCTTTAATTCTTACTTACACGCAACTACGCTACATAAATAGTTGAGCGAATTTTGCAAGATAAGATAAGTTTAGATAAGTACAACGTCAGCCGTTATGATGATGATGGTTGGTTGGGTTAATGCTTGATTGTCACCCTTACTTTAATAATCTAAATGAATTCCAACTCGCAAAAACTGCAAATACTTGGACAGTAATGTTCATAATGCGTCAATAAATTGTTCCAATACAACAACAGTAGGTAATCCATTGATTAAATTGTGATGATACAAATACAAAACATGATACATTATATATAGCAACTATACTGTTTTAGCAGTCATGTTTATCAAGGTCTACTCCCCGATTGCTTAAATTTATCATATGTAATTTACTGTTTATTTTCAGCAACATATCGTCAATATCATCATCGTTGTCTTTTTACAAAAATTAATGATACGCATATCTTATCAAAAATGTATATAGATATGCATGTATAAGTCGTAGTTCTTAATGCTATTTGAATAGGTACACCAATTTGATATAAGAATTTTAATTTTCAAAAATTTGCGAAAGCATAATTTTATTATTTATTGGAAGGAATTTACAGTAACTTTTCAAGACTTAAGGTTCTTTGCATATACGTACATACTCGATAAAATCCTGTTTTTAAAAACAGAATGTTTTAATTCTCGAAGCAATAGTGCTCATTTTAACGCAGTAGAATACTAGGGGTAGATGTAAGAACCGTAAAAACTTGAATCTGAACCTTGACACGCTGGAAAATCTCGGTAAGTTAGAATTTGCGATTACTCCAAATCCAGGAAATCGACATGGTTCGAATCCTCCTGAGCATGAATTATGTATATCTCTAATTTGAATTTCACTTGAAATAGCTCCAGTTTTCTTTGATCCTTTTGTTACCTTTATCTGCAACAGGCTTGTACTTTGCAACCATTTCATCCTTGTTCTCCTGTTGTGCAAATATGTACACGATTCTCTTTAGGAAAAATAACACACTCTAGACTATAACATGTAATGCCTCTAAAATGATTGAATAATACGGTGGAAAAAATTGCAAATGTGACTGATTCTAGCTTCCAACGGGTTATTAACTAGCGACCCATCTGCTCTCATTTAAAATGTTATTAATGCATATTATGCAGTATGCATGCATGCAAAGTAAGTTTTTTGACATCACTTGTAGGCTTGCAGCAAAAAACCAATCACACTAAGCTGGACATGGAAGTAAAATCCAAAAACGTATTAATTAACGCAACTTGTTTCATTTTTTATTATTACCCATTCATTACATAACTTTCTTTACAAAGTACAAATCATCAAGAAAAATGTTTAATAAGCTTGCTCGTTCAAATTTAGATTATGGTGAGCAATACAAAAACGTTAAGGCAAAATATGATGAATAGAAAACAGAATTGAAGACAAATTATATGTACGTAAATTATATGAGCAAATTCGTGTCAAAAACATAAGAGTAACGACCACCATTATCGTACCTTTCACCTTTTTTAGGTTTCATTCCTTTTTATCGATATACATATTCACTGTTTTGTGCAAAAATACACAGACTTGTCTGCACAATATATATTTATTTGTCTTATTAAATTTTCCGTTTTATTTATCGAAAATAATAACCATGATATAATGAAAAGATGGACACGACTGGAACAATTAAGTATAATTTCGAAATCTAAGGAAAGAAACTCCGATTTTATCTAGCTTTACAAGACAATAAAAACACATTATAGTTGGAAATATCAAGCAGTCTGTGCATATAATATGCACTATTTAATTCAATCTCTTATTACCCATCATGTTGCAACGAAAGAAGGAAAATAATCAGGAAATTCAGGAATGGTTGTAGGAACATATTTGGCTAATTGCATAGGAGACATATTGGCTGACTAATGGGTTATCTGTAGTTAAAGTTGAATGCAACTGCAGCTGTATTATTACAAGAAAGCAAAAATAATTACATACTGTATTTTGAGAGCACGAGTGAATACGAAGGAAGTTAAATATAAAATATATTACTTTGTGGACTTTCTACCGTTTTAATAATAGTAAACTTTACAAACTACAAGACAGGATAATCAAATTTCATTTTTGAATTTCTACTGTACTATAATGGAATATTTTCAACGTGAATCCTCTAAGAAGACACACTAATGAGCTGTTGTGTCACGTAATTTCTTGTATCTCTGCTATAAGCAATTACTGATATTTATAATTTCAGAAATTGAGTAACAGTTTTATCACTAATTATTAGTATTAGTATGTGTACACTAAAGAATGTATGAGTTTATCCATTGACATAGAAGTAATAATAAGCTTGTATCTCAATGGGTTTACCCATACAACTAGATGTATTAGTTTAGTACAATAATAATGACAACAATAAATTTGGTTTAGTGAATAAATGAAGTATATATACATATATATACTCGTCAAGTTCAATGACAAGCTGACAATATATTTCTATTTGGCTAATTTATGAAAAGAAAAAAAAGTGGAGAAAACTACATAATATCCTTCAAAGTCCGATTATACGAAATAAAGAGCACCGCAAAAAATGGTTTCGCGGACATTTGTCAAACAGCATTCGTATGTGCTTTGGTTTGTTGGTCCATGCTTTATTCAAAGAATGGAGTTTGCTAGCGAAGATCTATATGAAAGCAAAATCAAAAAAATAAATTAAAATATTTTATACTGTAATTTGTGTCTACAATGTGTGACAAAAAGGTGCGTATATAATGATAAAACAAAAAATATCACACTTATCACTCATCTACCATCTCTAATCGAGCAAAATTGTGTACAATCATACGGAGCTCAAAAATAGCATTTCAAACAAATGTCTAATCTAAAGTTAGCTCATTGTGACAAATTATTTACTAAATAAATATCTTACAATAAAAAGTGTCTCTAAATATAAATTTTATTACTTTAAACACATGAGCAGTGGTTAGTTATGTGAATTAATGTTTGAAATTAAGTATTGCATATTTACGGAACATTCCATGCGGTCATAATTATTGGAACTTGGAGTGAAAATTACGCTTTTAAAAATTCGCAGTAGTTAGATAAAATGAAAATGCTCCATAATATGTTTAATAAATCCATACGGGAGGTTATTGTAAGAAAAGTTCGAGAGGTGTGAGGTTTGGTGACGGTTTTGGAGTGAATTTCATGTGTTTGGCAGTTTATAATTTAGCTTTCATATCTCCTATTTTTTGTCGGTTACGTCGCCTGAAAACAGTGTTGCACATTAAACTAATCATGTCATTATGTTAATTTATCTAATTAAGTATTTACGTACATATGCTCCGGGTGGTTACGAATTTCATCAATAAGCTGATGCGGTTTCAATTCATTTATTGAAATACGGTGCACAGCAGTGAACAATGGAAACCTGGAATGATTTCGATAGTGTAAATTATTTAAATGTTTCTTGTAATCTACGATGCCATAACTTTAAGCACAATTCTTACTTGTCTTCAAGGCCTCTACTTTTTAGCATTACATTAACTTCTGCGGCAGTCATAGGACCCTGCAATCTTTGACCGTTAAGCATTTCCTTTTCTAGTTCCTCAAAACTCTGAAATTCAAATAAATCAAAGATATCTTTGATGAATCTGCCATTTTAAACAAGTAGCTTAACTTATAGACAATTCACAAATTTTCTCATTTTAAATGGCGTGTTCCTCCATATTGTTTAGCATTCGAATATCATGTAATGTTAACATTTCACACAGGCATACTTTCAATGCACCACATAATTCCACAGTTTCTACGTCCTTTACAACTACCACTCGGAAGTCATTTGTCTGGATTAGCTTATGCAATAGTTTGCCTTGGGTAGCATCACGAGCACCTGTAAGAATTTACCCATTATCTTACCTTGCTGAGAATAGACCTAATTGAAGTGTGAAGCATACAATGCTAATAGTTGACCTTACCAATCGTCGTCTCACTGAATTTTCCATCTGCAATTTCACCGGCAAGGTTAGCTCCCATCAATACATTGCATGGGATATTCAAGGTCTTCGTTACAATGGACGATATCAACTCAATACCACCGCCTTCTGCGACATCAAAACCCTGTAAAAACAAGTTGAGACATATTTCTAGTGTGTAGGTATGAGTATATATAGCATATTAGCATATTCACTCTTCCTTAGAAAAGAGTCTTAAATATGAGTAGGTGATAATCATGCCATTCATTGATGCCATTGCCGATGCAATAATTTTCTTTTACAATTTGTCATGTCATCTACATTTTTGGAAAATGCTTGAATACCTTGTACAGCAAGAAATTTAGACACTAACAAAGATCTATATGAAGGCAATAATATACCATCATAATAGTTTCGACTGTTTCGAGTTTCGACAATAGAATAGAACACAGGTATGCACTATCTATCCTGTTTTATTGTTTTGCTGGACTGGACAGTATTAAAGTAAAGTAATAAAGAAATGAAAAACCAAGGTCTAGTTTAGTACTCGTGTGCTGCACCACAGATAAGCATGAAGTATTTTGTTTTGTTGTTTTTATTGCAAATTTCCGTAGCATGTGCATATGTATGACCTACCACGCGATACGTACATATTTACGTTATAGCATTTATCCTTATTTACTACATGTGTGAAGTTGAGTCTGTTATTTTTGATTATTTTTGATTATTATTACACATTCTCTACTCAATTAACATTTATTATTGTGAGATGGATTTTCAAAAGGGAACTATTTCACAAGACTACAGTATTTGTGATAATAGACAATCAGTTCAGTCACTTCACATTTTGCTGTATTATTGCGTGGAGCAAAATCAGCGCATTACGAATGACCAAGAAAAGTTGATGTGAAAATTTTTTGCTGTCTATATCATTTTTGAACATCGTTCTTACCAAAAGCTTAAGCTCAGTACATTTCAGATGGAATCTCATGAAAAACTGCGTGCGTGGTTAGCTGTAACTCAAACTACATACATCATGTAATTCCATCCAGCAAATTCTTTTCTTGTGAAGATTTTTAGCTGATAAAATAAATTGACTAGATCTAGACTTAAACACAATTCAGCAAAGTTTTCCATTATACAACACAAACACTATATAGATTAAACATTTAACAAAAATGAGTTTTTCTATATGAATTTTAAACATTGCCAATTACAGAAAGCTTCGAGATGGGAAGTTAACTCATTTAAAAGTAAGAAACTGGAAGTCTGTATAGGCAATTTTTTGTAAGTTTGGAGCAAGCAAAGTATATTAAAAACAAAAAAAAAGATTAAGTAAAAGCTTCATTTAATGTCCTATTTACGAAAATGGCAAACATTTGAAGTAAGTATGATCAGGAGTCAGGAATGTGGTACAGTATGAATACACAAGCATAAAACGAGTGGTCTTATAAACAAGTGGTCAAGTTTTTGGTTTCATGCCAGATCCTGCGATGTATCCTTTGGTTGTACCCTATTTTATTTTTCATTTAGAAAGGATGCTCACGTATCCAGTCAATTTTTCTCCACCATGTGCCATGTTTTCAATGCAATGTAAATACATTCAAACGATAAAAAATATTTTTTATGGATAGCTAACCACGCGGAGACAAAACATTCCTTATCATATCATGAGTCATGAGACTTCTTTTTTATCAAATTTTTAAAAAGAAATCTCCCACAGGAAAGCTTCAACACTGTGTATGCATTTAACCATGCATGCCAAATCATTGTAACTCTGCTTTACTTTGGCTTGCTTGAAAAAGTGTATACTTTTATCATTTAACGTCATACCAAATAAGTAAATTGTGGTGACATTAGAAAAAAATATGAAAATGTCAAAATTAGGGTTAAACTTAGGGGAACATGATAAAATGAAATATTAATGTAACAGCAGTCTAATAGAAGAAAAAGATGAAATGAAATCCTGCCTGCACACACACATATTAAAAAATCATACTGCTAACCAATCAAATGTTAATATGATGATGATGATGACATTACGTACGCATATCTTATCAACACAAGAAAAACATATTCATTTACCTTGATAAGTGAGAGGCCGAATGCACCCGGTTTAATGTTTCCAACCAAAGGCTTGCAAGTATGTTTTATAAATTGGTGAGGAAGAACAAAAATAAAAATGTCAGCATCTTTAGCTGTATCCACTACATCTGGAACGGCAATCTATAAAGAAAACAGGTTAAGTAAGAATTGTGCAACTACAAGTTTAGAGTAAAAAGCTCGCTGGAAAAATATTTTCGTGATCAACAACATCGTGTTTCATGGTCACGTTTTATTTGTATTTGTTGGCTGTTGTCTTACAATGTTGGTGGGTAGCTTGTGACCGGGCAAATACTTGACATTTTCATGATCTTGGTTAATAATTTCGGTAAGTTTTCTACCATCCACTAGTTCCTCGTATACGTAAATTTTGACTGTATCCTCAAACACGTCAGAAAATTTTACTACGTTTTCGCCGACAATCTTGGCGATTGCAGAGCCCCTATAAATTTATCCGAAACACGGTTATGACGACTTAGCTTACGAGAAACCATTATTCCTGACAACTCGCTGGTTCTTGGATGAATTGAAATCATTTCTTACCAGTTTCCGGAACCGATAATGCACACGCGTTTCTTTCCAGTATCGCCCATTTTGGTAAAAATGTTGCGCAGTTGATTTTTAAAAAAATAGTCTTCAAATTGAATGCACTTTTAGTGAAGCTGTTGGTTATACTTTACGGAGGACAACAATTATTCACACACATTCCGTTCTTCCACCAATGATAAAATAAACCGAGCTGCTAAGAGTTCTGAGGAATTGTGTGCTAAATTGTAGAACAGCGATTCACGATGGAATTTGGTTTGTGATGAAGATGCTCCGGTTTGGAGTTTACTCGCACGAGAACAGTTGATCTACTGCTGGTTTTTCTGTTATATGCTGTAATACACAACGAACCTTGGAACTGGAACTGTTTCAAGTCAAGCTAGTATTACCGTGTCCGCTACAGAATCTCCTCTGCTGAGGAAGTTTGTGAACCTGTCCTATATAAAGCTAACCGCACTGCTATATATGCTAGTACAACATGGTTAAAGGTATTATCAGAAAGTCGTTCTATGTGATATCACAATTCACAGCAGGCTGTGTGCAAGTGTGGGTGACGTGACTACGATTTTCATTAAAGCCAAAACTCCGAGGAAGCTTTCTGGTGAAGCATGTTTATATTGTAATACTATTGCTGACATTGATTAAAACTCTGGCTAGGCTGCAGATCCAATTGAAGTTATTGCATTGATGTGTAATGTGCTTGTATAGCTACGTTGCACTGCCGCCGTGCCAGAACAAATAGGTAATCAACGATTTCATAGCGCAATAACCCGTTATATGTTTTATGCTTATGTTATATGTTTAATAAGTCTGTAAATTCAAATCGAGCTTAGGAAAGAAACACAGATTAAAGGAAAATTGGTCTCTTGAAATTTTAATAGTAATGGGGTAAAGTGATAAAAGCAGTCAATTACAGATACTATCAGATCAGTAAGAAAGTACGACTACGAAAATTTTTTATTTACTCATGTTATACCACATACGGCTTCGGCTACGACTATACCAAAGTGATAGGACAGGCAGCCTTTTAATTACCTCATAACTAACCAAAAAAGCAAAGTTTGAAGACTCATAGTACATAGTACAACGAAATCATAGCGCTTTAATTTACTTACCTATTTTAGTTTTGAGCTTCGCACTAAGCAATACATTTTACAATATCTGTAGTTAGAGAGTAAAATACTTTTTTATTGTCACTCCACTCATTGATTACGATGTACTCATGTTATGCATATATCTTGTGTACATAAAAAAAGTAATTACTGCCTATTGCAACACAACTATTTTGCTAATTATTTATGATGTCACTGTAAACGTCAATCAAATTTTTATCATAATCACAGTAATAAAAATCATATTTGTTAGCTTTTCTAAAAAATATATTAACTTTGAACGAACTACACTTTGCACCCTATCCTTGGCCTTTTATATTAAAATGATAAACACTTACACCCAATCTAGTGAAAAACAATAACATATATCCGCCACTGCTACTAATCATTAATGCCAAAAATATTTTACGTAAATATTTTGCACACGATGTCACACAATATGGTTTTACCATTGTCATTTAGTGAACACCATTCCTTATGCAAATTTATTTTTGGGTACATATAAGACACGTAAACAGACTTTGATTAATTTTAGTTGTGTTGTAACGCATAGAAAAATGATGATAAAGATGATAAGCAACCTGTGGTAATAAGATTTTCATACTATACTGTTGATTGAGTGTACTCGTAATTTGTAATATGAAATGTTTAAAACAAATCTTCAGAAATTGTTTAGTCTTAATAATGTACGGTGTGAACATGCCTTAATACTTTCATGTTGACAAAACAAAAAATTCTGAAAGAAAGAGTTTATTTTTTACAAGAAATATAAAGAAATACTCGGTTAAATTTAATAATTACTTTACATTTTATAATTAAAATAAATGTTCTATATTTTATTTTTCCTTTTTCATTTTGGGCGGATTTCCTTGCTCTTTGTTGCCAAATCCTTGAATTTCTAATTCTTTCCTATAAAAGAAAAAAAGAGTAATATCTATAAATATTGCATTTGTCATATTATTAAATACTTAAACATTCGTTTTCTGAAACAGATTTAATGACACCTGGAATAACCAATAAATCACTCACATGTATGTTTGCTTAAATGTTGCTTTATAAAAATATATATACCTTAGTTGCGAGCTAAAATCATCTTCGATGTTGTCATCATCCCAATTATCTTCCCAAACTTTAGCCTCCTCTTCTTCATCATTTTTGGAACTTCCATAAACTGAAAAAGTACAACGAAAATACTTTCAATGCTTTATACATAGTTTGGTTTAAAATGTATTGTACTTTCACTCACTGTTTCACTTTCAAATTTTCTAATGTACCATGTAATTTAAAAGTAAATCAGTAATAGTAATCGTGAAATAGCACATATTTCAATGCAAAAACGACAAAAACTTTTAAAAGGGCCTAATGAAAAATGTACGCTTACTGTCGGCTGGAAATTCTTCAAAATCATCATCCTCCTCCAAATCCCCTAGGTCAAGTTTCTCCACCTCAGGCTTGGTGTCTGCTTTTACGTCCACAGCGGGTGTTGCTGACATGATTTTAATAAATTACGAACGAACTGGGAACTACACAAGTTATTTCTGAATCTTAATGTTATATATTGTTTAAATTAGAAACCAAAAAATTGGCTCAGCTAATACAAGCAGTTACACAATGCAAAACAAATCACCCAGCACTCCAGCAGCAAGCTCAAATGACAGCGAAAGTGTATCATGAAAACAAGCTAGTCATTCTTCAAGCGATTTTGACTCTCTTGGTTTTCGCGGTTTTTAATGCGGTATTTTCCTGCCACTAGTAAGAACTTGATGTGCATATAATATACAGTGGTAGCAATCTTGGCTTTACATTGAGAATTGTGAAATCAGTTTATTCTCTGCTTTATATGCTATGTACGGCTAATGCAAACAAAGTAGGAATTAATGCATAGGTAATGTTAATGTTAGTTATCGAAAGTCTAAATTAATCGAATAATCTAACGTTCAAATTAATTTGTAGTTTGTGGGATATATATTTTTTATATTAGACTTTATATATAATTGGAGTTATTTTATTTTAAATCCCACAAAAAAAAGTATTCAAAATGTCAGTTGGAAGTGACCACTATGAATTTTTGCCCAAATATACTTATTTCATGGAGTCCAATTTCCAATCCACTTTTATTATGTTTATGCTTGTAGGTAGCGTTGCGTTGTTTTTCTATTCAGAGCTGATAAGACTGTTATAGTGAAATGTAATGTTGTATTTACTTTGCTTGGTAAAGTTAGGTAATGCCATGCTCATGCAACAAGGCCAAGATAACGCATATGAAATCAGAATTTTTCGACAAGACCACTGTCCATCATATCATCAACTGAAGAGAAGACCACAGATATGGTATATACAGTATAAACGTTGTGATGTAGCTATTGTGTTGAAGAGCTAAATAACATTTTGTTAAAAATGAAAGGCACTTTTTCTGATTGATGTCCAAAATTACAAGTGTTTACTTAATCGTGTTCATGGTCATCGTTAAAAACCGGGTTGGCATGTGGCATGATTGAATGAATGTAAAATACAACTTTCCAACTCATTAATTGAGAGCATTTAGTCTACCATACAGTACAATTTCTATGATTTGATTACTATCGAGTTCAGAAATAAATTTTGAAAAGCAAAAAAAAGTATGTCTGAAAGTTGGCGTGATCAATTTCCCACTGGAAGGGAACAATTTCATTATGTATTTCGCAACAATCTTTTCTCTGACATACGCTTTCTTGTGGGGAATTCGCAGACACCTGTTTATTCCCACTCATTTGTTCTGAAAGTGAGATCTTCCGTGTTTGAGAGACTCCTCGAAAAGCTTCCTGTGAGTAGTGGTCCGGTTAGAGAGATTGTGGTGCGAGATGCTTCAACAATCGGCTTTACAAAGTTCATCCAGGTGACTCTAAAATGATTATGATTACCTATATATGTACTTACATGCTAATTTGATATGTTTTACTCATGTTTGCATTATTGACAACTTTGAATTTATTCAGCCAGAAATGTATACAATCATCACAAGTTATATATTTATTGTTATTGGAATATAATATACTTTGACAATTCGCTCACTCATTTGTAATAATATCATATCATCAATAATAATATCCTCTTATACACGCCTCATCTAACAAAAGTTTTTGATTCAACAGTTTCTCTATATAGATCAGTTAGAAGCGAGTGCAGATGAAGCACTAGAAATTCTACCCCTGGCAAAAAAGTATCGGGTGTCTGCGCTAAGTACACAATGTGTTGCTTTGCTTAGGGAAGGCATCAAGGAAGACAATGCTATTTCTGTTTTCCAGACTGCTAGGGAGTTTAAGGAAATTGAGCTGGAACAGAGAGCTATTCAGTATATTCAAAAGTATGGAATATATCTACTTTCACGCTCCAATGCAATAGTTTGGTTTACAGCTTGAAATAAAGAAACTTTTTACTTCCAAGAAATGTAGTATGTAATTTCAATTTTAGCAATGCGACACAAGTGTTTTCTGGAACAGATTACAGAAACTTGACGAATGATAACTTGTGCTACCTTCTCAAAATGGATGAATTGGATACTCGTGAAACCACTCTATTTAGTGCTTTGATGGAGTAAGTCCTATTTATCTATTATTACAAAATAGTCGTATTAAATCATTCATGGACTAAATTTTTATTTATAAACTACATACCACATACATTATACCATGTACCAACAACAGTCAACAGGAGCAATTTCTTATTTTTTAAAATAGGTGGGGCAAAGTGGAATGCACAAGGCATACATTAAGACCAACACCAAAGCATTTAAGAATGATGACAAAGGACGCGATTCCTTTGATAAGATTTCCTTTAATGTCGCTACAAGAATTTAATGACGACGTTATTTCTCAAGACATTTTAAATGAAAAGGAAACTAAAGAAGTTACTAAATACTTGGAGGCCAATCTAACAGATAGGTAGGCATACATACAAATGCCTGTATTTTATAAATATTAACTGTATTTTTTATGAATGTACTTGACTAACGTTCTGCAATTTTTAATAACCTTTAGGGAATTTGTAAAGCCTACGACCTTTAGTATATTAAAACGGTAAGCTAGTTATTGATGTACTTTTTAACTTTCAATATCTCAATATGTATTCAAAAAATATTTCTTAATTTCTTATATATTTTTTCTAGTTAACTGAAGTGACTTTGAAAGTTTTAAAATACTGATTCAGTGATTAATCAGTGAAATACAACTACTACATACAGCTCAGTGCACTATACCTTATAGTATAAGACGACTTCATTCAAGGAAAACATATCAAACCAGTGATATGCAAATTCACCACTAAAGATAAGTGAATATTTTAACAAGTATATGTGCTCTGAAGAGATATCTGTCCAATTTTCATGTCCGATGATACCAAAGATACTGGCACATATGCATATTGTATATTCCAGCTAAACAGGACAGAACACAAAAGAGGACACCATGAACAGCTCTGAAGAAACAAATTGGAGGTGGATATTATGTGATACCTGCAACTACAGAGGACAATTTGTAAAATCAACAAACTACAAGCACGGAGAAAAGCTACAAATCAAGTACAAATGGACATGTACCCACTGTGGACAAATGCAACAAAATCAGGACGTGCTACCGTTCTACAACGAAGAGAGGCTGATACAAGAAGATAATACATCAGAAGAAGAAGACAACGAAAACGAAGAGATAGCATACATTCAACGAATGGATAAGGGAGTACATATTGCCCACGTAAACATTAATGGTATACAGAATAAATTCGAAGAAATTAAATTATTGTTAAGTAACGAAAATAGTGTTTTATATTTAGGAGTTACAGAAACAAAACTCGACGCTTTGCGTCATCACCAAAATAGGTTTACTATTGACAACTATAATGATATTAGACTAGATAGAATGAATAAGGAAGGAGGAGGCATGATAATGTATATACATCATGCTTGCGAATATGAAGTAATAGAACTAGAAAAACAACCACCATATCTAATGGAATGCAATGTAGTTAAACTGAAGAGAAAATGTATGACGCCAGTATTTATATGTACTGTATATATACCACCCAACTTAGTTAATAATGAATCACTTGACTATTTAAGTTACACATGTCAGTTTTTAAATTCACAAAAGGGAGACACTGTGATGCTTGGCGATTTTAATATAAATCTGTTAGCAAAAAATAGAGACACTGGTAAAATATACGGAATAACTAAAGAGTTTAATTTAACTCAACTTATAAAATTTCCAACTAGACTAGGTATGCGTCACGAAAATGGAACGAGTACAACCACAGAAACGCTGTTGGATCACATATACACAAACAACCCAACTAAATTTAAAGCCAATGGATTTACATTTGCAGGCTCAGACCACAAATTAATATATGTAAGTAGATCTAAAAGTGAGAAACTGCAGCCAAAATTATTAGAATATCGCAACTATAAAAAAATAGAAACCAAAAAATTTGAAGAAGACATAAGCAGCACAGATTGGCAATTTTTAAGTAATAAAAGTTGCTTAAATGTAAACGTAGAGTTTTTTGAGAAACAAATACTAGCAATATTAGACAGCCATGCTCCAATAAGAAAGGGCTACGTCAAAGGGGTAAACGCCACATGGTTCAACAAAGAACTAAAACAAATGTGTAAGGAAAGAGATAATGCTAGAAACGAAGGCGACATAATATTGTACAAAAAGCTGCGCAATATGGTAAATAATAAAGTTAAAATGTGCCAAAATCAAGATTGTAACAAA
>JAHZMT010002912.1:0-12009 GCA_027743785.1 Sinhomidia bicolor
TTCCATAATAATTAGTACCTAAATGATCATTTACGGTCATATTTCAACTATTCAAAAAAACACATGATAAATGCCAGCCTCTCACACACAACCTTTGTATCATATTATGCATAGTAGTAGCATGTCCTCTCACTTTGTCTTTTTTGTTCATCAATCCTGATTCTGATCGTCACAACAAAGTGTGATGCATACAGATGATGCATGCAAACGAAAAATGAACATAGACACGTATAAAAACATTCCCTTGCTGGTGCTGTGCTACTCTTCTGGCTTAACACCACCACCGACACCAGTTTTCTTATCTGGCCATAATAACAAAGTATTATTATAGTTTTCTCATTTCTCCATGTCCAAAGCTAAGCTATGTAATACCTATGATGTAGGTAGCTGCTGATGGTTTATAATATACTTTTACACCAGCGAGACTATACGTAGCTTCTTCCTTAACAACATTTTAGTATAGGTAATTGCGTCTATATTTTTTTCCTATTTTTAAAACAAACTCGCAAATAGATTATTTTGGTTTATTGCATTCGAATCACAATGAAAACTCAAAATAAATCTGAGACCTGTATTAACCCACCGAATTTTGGACTACTAGCCCATTAATACATTAAAAATCACGACCTTCGGGACGCAAATTGACTCAATCTATCTCTTATGGAACTAACGGCTTCTATTAGGATGTGCAAACTACCTTTGTAATGTACAATCCAATAAGCTTGTGCAGGTACCAATACCTTTCGTGCATGTCGAATAGAGAGAATTACTGCCCCACTTGTCGTAGAGGATTGAAAGTTTAACTATTAACTATAAAGAACTTTTAAAATCTTTCTCTGTCTGTGTATTTGCTCTATATAGGCACATAATTAGGTGCGTGCGCACCTTTGCCAATATTTGACCAAACGCTTTCTTAAAAATTGATTTCAATGAAATTTGTAGGTAGTTTTTAAAAAGATAACTTGAGTTTTCTCTTAACGAGGACGTTTGATATTGAAACGTCTAGAAAATAATAAAAATATTATTTATTTTTCTTTTTTTCACTCGCTTTTTATTTAGCAAAATTTGTACTTCTCTAAGACTTACAATTAGCAGTAGCAGCATTAAATCCTAAAGAACTACATAGAGAATCCTTTTAAAATCCAAATTTTCACCAAAACCCTATTTAGTTTTGAATTAAACTCATTTTAAGTCATTTATTCAGTTATATTTAGTCAGTGTTGGAGTACTTTATTTTTTCAATTGAAAAAAAGTTATTTTAGGTCTTAAAGGGAAATTCCACATACAAGCAGCTTGCCGAAAGCAGTAAGTAGAAAACATATGGCAGTTTTCTGGAGTAATTTTTATGCGTGATTCCATAGAGAAACGCACGCAGCAGAGAAACCAGAAACCTGCTCACTGTAAGGTGCTAGCTAAATGCTAACTCAAACGAACAGAATTTGCATCGAAAGTCAAACTGGGATATTCGTTTTAATAATTTAATTTAATTTTTGTATCTAATCTAAAAAACCATCATCTGATGAAAACACAAAATACTCAAATTTCAAAATACTACCACGAGAGCAAATCATAGTCATCTCCTGTCCTGACTGAATTATCTCTATCGCAAATTACGATTCGTACATGTAATCATAGTGTTCGGATAATTATGGACTAAGCTACGTATGAAACCTCTGCTGCTGTTACGGCAACGCAGTCAGCACAGCAATGAATGAGCAATGCAAGCCACCTTTAATTTGCCTTGATACCAACCACCACACACATAGATACATACATACCTTCCGATACATACATAATCGATACATTCCAAAGTACTTTTTATAAGATGATGTATTCATGTAACATACAACATTATATCTGGCTGGCTATCTCATTCTATGCCTTTTCTTTCAGTTTTTCATCAAGCAGCTCATGTTCTTGTTATTATTGTGCTGCTTCTACTACGACTCACCGTCACACTACTACTGACTGGCAATTTTGATGGTTGTTCGGCTTTTCTTAATACCAAACTAGCTAAAAAAAATAGTGGAGAATAGACACTGTGACTGCGCTGCGCTGGATTGAACTGAACTGCTGAATGCGTTTTTAACATTGTATTTTTACTGACGGGGCTGCTGCAGTTTTCATCACTCTTTCTCAGCTTAGCTTGCTGCTGTTTTTGTTGTGCTGCTGCTGCTGCTGACATTGAAATTGAGCGAGTGAGACTTACTTGACTTGTTGTTAAATTTGCTCATTTTCTTTTGATAGAATCACAATAACATCAACAAATTACGTTTGTCGCACTGTCAAACAACGGTAACTTCCAGGTGCAGTGAGCAAGGTATTGTCAATAAGAGAGTTAAGTTGGTGGTTAGTCAGTACGGCTGCTAACAACTCACAATCAAAATTGCTTGACGTTTATATGTAAAAGAGCACACGTTACAGGGTTTCATTTTTGTAGTTTGCTTTACCTTTTGGGGTAAATTTTTGAAATATTTTTTTATGATTGAAACTACTGCAGTTGCAGTCAACTAAATAGTGGTCAAAGCAGAGGTTATTTTTTAAAAGAAAATATTCGTTTGACTACTGTCGTTGTGCCTTACTAAGTTTACTAGTATTTTTGCTGTTTTTAGGACTAATTTTTTCCTTTAATTGTCGGTTATTTCAGTTTGCTGCCAACCCTAAATTTTATTTTCAAAAGTGGAGAACTATAACAGCCTCAAAATTGCTTCCTCAAACTGGAGAACCAGCCGGTTTCAAGGAGACAGGTTCACAATGTCTCATTCGCATCCTCATATGGGTACGGAGAATTTGCACGAATTCGCATTAATTGACGTTGACGGGGTTATTGGAAGTGAGTTGCTTTGTGTAATAATAATGAGGTTATTGTTTTCTTACAGATAGCGATAGACAAAAGGTCGCTGAACGTACCACCTGTCAACATTGGAACCGGTTGAAAAACAACGGAGGAATGCAGAGTTACTCAAAGGTTGGTTTATAATGCAAGTTAAAATTTTAAATGTTTAATACTTGTTGCATATTTGACAAGAATGGCATCATATTTTCACTGCAAACTCTGTAAAACTGTATTTTATTAGGTTGAATGAAAGCCACAGGAAATAATTACATCTTACCTAAACTTACATTTACGTCTTGTATATACCGTATATAAATATTCCACCGGGGGTTTTTAAAATATTGGCATCTTTAGGGAGGGAGATTGATTATTTGTCAAGGGGGTTACCGAAACTGTTTCTTATTTAGAAAATATAGCTTGTCACAAAATCTACAGGACTCGAAAACATTTGTATATTTTCCATCAACTAAAACAGTTTTTGTTTTCATCTTTATCTTATTAAAAACAGCCCGTTCCGTTGCCTTTTAATTTTCCTACTTTCGATAACTAGGTATGTAATTTACTCCAGGCACCAATTGACAAGTAGGTATTTGCAATGTAAACTGACTTAAACAATCAATTACATTTCTTTTGCAAACGGTTAGAGTGCAAAAAAGCCACCATTTTGTTTGGGGGGTTATTTGAATACGTAGTACGGGGTATTAGCAAGTTTCCGTGATCAAGATGGAGGTTTATTTTAATAGTATGGATGAATTAAGATGGAAGGATTATTTCAGATACGGTGCATGCTTACACTGCGATTATATCAGGACGACAAAGTTTTCAGTTTAGAGAATCACAACTCTGTCTGAAAAGATTTATGTTTAAATTGGAAATGTTCTTTTATTGAAAACACAATTTGTCAACTACACTACATTATTATAAACTAATCTGCATTATGGGGTGTTGTTGACTGTGTTTGTAAATTCGTCGATCGGCAATTTTTTAACTAGTTAAATACAATGAAATACCATTACGTTATTGTATAATTATTGTTGTAAACCCTAGCGTAATCTAGCTTTCTTATGCTATAAAAAAATTTGGACAATTAAAATTAAATGAATTAAATTTAAGGTCCATTCAAGTTTGGTTACCAGTTTGTGTCATGGGTCAATGCCTTTGAAGGTTAAATTTTTTAATCCGTATATAAACTTTCTATCGCTTATTTATTTCTTTAAATGCTTGTTTATATTACAAATTTTGTCTGCGCTATAAAATCCTTGTTTACAGTTGCTTATACTTGAATGTGTAACGGTATCTTACACTAAATTTAGTTGTTGTCGTATATTCAACAGCTCCGGGTGGTGAAATGCTTTGTGTGCAAACGAGTCGACAGCTACATCCATTCATGTATGCACTGCATATTTTTTGCTTGTGTGCGTGCAGGACATTTAAGGGCTCACTACAAGGAAACATCTCATTCAATAGGTAAGTTAAACTTTGTACAACCTCAACAATTTGTGGCATTGCACTCAATTTCTTTTGTAAGCTTGAACTCTCTAGTTAATATGCAAACATTGAAACTGCTTCTTTTTTCAGTTTGTGACATGACGACCGGCAGCATTTACTGCTTTAAGTGCACGGACTACATTTTTGACCCCGATGTTATTACTTTAAGTCGCTATAACTGGCGTCGTGTTAATCAGAGCAGAGGCCTTTCGTTTAATTCGCTTATAAATGGAGTTCCATTTGCCGACAGATATTTGCGATATGGTGGAACTCCTGGTACATGTATCGTGCCTAATGCAACTTTTGGCATGCGTGGACTAGTAAATCTTGGTCATACTTGTTTTATGAACTGTATAATACAATCGCTGATTCACACGCCACTTCTCAGGGACTTCTTTCTATCTTCAAAAATTGATTGCAAGTCGGAAAAACACGATTCGAAACAACAGAAACCGTGTATCATTACTCCCTTGTTTGAGTTGTTTCAAGAATTCTACAATGGATCGAAAACTGCCTTGAGTCTGCACAACTTGCTTCCTAAAATCTGGGATAATGCTGCGCACCTGGCGGGATATGAACAACAGGACGCGCACGAATTTTTCATTGCGATATTGGACGCTTTACATTTGCATTTTGCATCGAGCTTTGTTGGAACCACGTGCAATTGTGTTGTTGATATAACGTTCCTCGGAAGACTTCAGTCAGCCGTAACTTGTACAGTATGTGGGTAAGTTAGATAATAAGTGATTACTAGTATGTAAACGTTGGAGAAAGTTAATGATTTTCCGTACTTGTAATATTGTCATACAATCTTGATACTATTCTATTATTATACAGGCACAAAAGTATAACGGTAGATCCATTCTGGGATACATCCTTAGACATAATATCAGAAACAACTGACATGAAGCGATCTATCGAGCTTGAGGATGTCCTCAAACGGTACACTAGAATCGAACATCTTGGCCCAGGAAGTATGATCCAGTGTTCAGACTGCTGTCGGAAAACCGAATCTACAAAACAACTGCATTTTCAAGTTTTACCTATTATTCTTTGTCTCCACCTAAAAAGATTTGAGCACTCGAACAGCGCCACTTGTAAGAAAATTGACACCTGTGTTCGGTTTCCTGAGAAACTGGATTTGTCACCTTTTATGGCTAATTACGGTGTCATCAATCCTGCCTACATTCCCACCCCTCCAATAAGTAGTAGCAGTCATCATAGTTATCATCATAGCCACCATAGTTATGGGCATGGACATGGTCATAGTCATGGCCATAGTCATGGTCATGGTCATGGTCATAGTCATGGTCACGGTCATGGTCACGGTCATAGCCATCACCACAAAACCAAAAGACACAGAAGCTCCAGTAGTAGCCACTCAAGTAATACGAGTAGCAATATAAATCACACGATATTGTTTCATGAAAAGAATGCAAATGCTAGACGTTGGTACCATCTCTATGCGGTAGTCAATCACATTGGATCATTCGAAGGAGGCCATTACTACTGTTATATTAAACATGGACCCAATTTATGGTTTAAATGCGACGATCACTTAATCACCCGTGCCACCAGGGAGGAAGTATTGAGTAGCCCAGGATACCTTTTATTTTATCATAAGTCTGAATTGCCGTACGATGAAACTGCAAATCAGGTGGATCTGGCGATTGATTGAGTAAGGTGTTCCCGGTAGGTTAAGGATTATATTTAGTTTGCATCTGTACATGTTTTCGTTGTCACTTTTATGATTATTTTGATTTATTTTACTTTTGTACTTCATTCATAGTTTATTTATAGTTCCATTTTATCTTGTTTATGTGTTACCCACCCAACAAATGTCACACTTTTTAGCTTTTTGCCAACTTTTCGTTTCAACTAACTGCAGGTACGGTTTGTATTGGGAGCTATCGTGCTCCACGCTAACTAATTTTATAATTATTATTAAAAATATTATTTGTAATTAAAAACTCTAATTCTGGGTATGTATATACGGAAAATGTTCATAAACGCTTAACATGTACAATGAATTTCAGTAGGTATGTAAGTTCAAGTTAAATTTAGATAATTGAATAGAAAAGAAATTTTCAAAGAATTCAGTACGTCTTATGTATTGGGTTTAAGTAAAGTCATAGATGAGTTGAGAAATACACCAAGTGCTAGTTAATTATACTACTACTGCGACGGAGTAATAATTAGTAATCAATAATATTTACTCTCTCGCAGTTATTTAAGTTTAAAAATACCATAATATTATATACATAATAGAATACACTTTCATTTTTGTCAATGTCCACAAATTTTTTTATAAACACTTCAAAAGCAATTTGACTGGTCCACAAGGAAAATTTTAATATTTATATGTAAGTTTGATTTGAGAACGTACGCGAAGTTCCACACACGCTAATTTTTTAATTGTTCTAATTTTTAAAATCAGCAACTATTTATTGCCGTGTGGGTGATGCGTAAGTACACTTATAATAATCATACTATGATTGTATAGGTATATAGGTGTTTTATAATTTTCCCGTTTAATAGTGAGCAATTTGAATACTTTAAAAATGTGATCCTCAGTAATGCGTGTAATAATTTTTACAATGATCTTATTATTATAATAATATTATTATTAATAAGTATGTTATTATATTTGCATAATAATTGTGCTATTGTGCATAGTTCATTCATGGTATTACATAAAGACAAACTACTTTGTTATAATTAGTAATAGTTATGCATTTTTAAAATGATATTATTGTTGTTGTTGTTTGTCACTATTTTTATGAATTTACGCTAGGTTAATACTGGTCATATGCTCTCATTTTCATTAAGTAAACAATACTTTGTATTTATAATTTATGGTGTGTGGAGTTGTGCATGTAATAACTTGTTCATTATGGAGCGAAAAAAGGTACAGTGAACGTTTAAATTAAACGCCGTTGAAGTTTTTAAAAAATTTTTTTTTGTAACGGCCATTTTCTCGAAAACCTTCAGAATTTTCAAAAGTCTGACATTGGATTTTTGTTATTGGTCGAAAATAGACCCAAAGTTATGTGCTCGTTGTACTTGCCGCTATATAAAATATTTTAAGCACTGTCAGTTTCCAACGGTCATTGTTGACTGGTGTATGGCTGAATAACGATCTAAGCCTAGCCATGTTGACCAGTAATCGATTCCAAAACGACAAATTCGAAAGCGTTCACACGCTAGAGCACAGACATACATGAAATAAGATCTAGTAAGGCACATTGCTATCGTTGTGCACCTAATAATGTTATCCAAAATAAAACTTCGTACGTTATTTACATTGCATTGTATATATGACTGGAAAAAATTTGTTTTCTACCCATGATTATTATTTTACCATCATAAAAGTTTTGAGTATGCCACCGATTGTACTGTTATTTGCTAATTCAGTCATGCTAGGTATTAAAATGAACCCGGTTAATCCACAAAATATTTATTTTTGACGAATAATTTTTATTAAAGAAAATATCAGCGATAATACGTAACGTTGACACTTATCTACAAATAATAAATGTAAATACAAATACGAATTTAAAACCTATCTGCAGCACGCGACCATTTCGCCTGTTTTCCCGAAGTAGTCGACTCAGCGTCCATTTTGTTCTCATTATCAGTTGAAAACGAGTGGGATCTTTTCTTAGCAGAAGCTTGCTTCGCTGCTGGAGTCACCTCCATCACCTCAGGATCCATCTGTAATATTAAAACAACAACAGTATAAAAACAAAAAAATCCTTCGAGAAATACATTGCTTAAGCTAAATGAACAGAATAAAAGCTAGTTAATTGTCAAAGAACGCAAATACTCAATAATTTCTTTGAAATTATTATTAACTAAAAACATGTTCAACAACAGAAAATTGAAAATTTGTAAACTGATAAAAATTAATGCGTAAAAATTAAATTTTGATTACACACCGTTTATCCAAATGTTTTTACTGAAGTTCTCAAATTCACCTTTGAAACTTTCCGTTGCCCCAACAGTTTATTATTATTATTATTATTCAATGCAGAATAGTGTGCCAAGTTTACTACAAACGCCACTGGACGTGCGACTTGTTCTCACGACCAACGAATGTTGTCAAATGTGAATTGTTTGTGGATGCACAGATAGACATCAACTCACATGGAGTAAAATTGGGATTGGCGCGAGGGCACGTTGAGACAACACGTATTCAATGGCATACTAAACTCACACAAACAAGTTGTCATTATGGATTCCTTTATGTATATTTGTGAATGGTAGAAGATAACCGGCTGGCGGCGACTGCACTGGCATTTATTAGTTTTTTAAAAAGTACCTACCTACTGTCTACTGTGTACATTGTATGTTGTATGTATGTAAATACGTATAGCGAATAATTATATAGAACTGTTCCTCGGAAACCATTTACCGGTGCGTTGTGTGGTGCACAAGTTGTGCTCTTTTTATTGCCTTTTGATGAGCTGATGAGGCTCCGGGATTGAGAAAGCACGTTGCTAGTCAGACTTCTTTTCAGCTGATTGAAGGACAAAGCAAGTAGTGTGAAACTTGGTGAGCAGCGGAGAAGACATGAGGACTTGTTTGGTTGACAGACGGGCAGTAAAGGTTTTTTTAGTTTGCTGGTTTTACCTGCTTTACCTGCCTTAATTGAATTGATTTAGAGAAAGAGTGTGTGTCATAATTTAATTAATTTTTTTTGAGTAAGGTTCAGTTTTTATTTTTATTAAGTCACAACTGTGTAGTACACAATATCAAATATAAATACCAACACTAGTTAGTTACTAAAAATCTTTAATTTAGTCAATTCTGTATATAGTAGCCAACCCAATAATAATAGCAGCTGAACTTGACAAAATAAATTGAAGATACATATTGAGAATGTTATCTAATTTGTTTAGGAACCAAAGTGGTGGTGACAAAGGAAAAAGAGAAGGACAATAAAGGCGGTAGTTCTAACCTAACAAGTTTGTATTCTGAACGAGATAATTGCTTAAACTGAAAGGTGGTACTAGTGACTTTTATAGACATTATGGCAGACTTGGTAAATTGTAGTTTTTAATTTTATAAAAACACATGTTAAAATGTCAAGAAATGAAGAATTTTTATCTATGTATTTACTTGTATTTATTCAGACAGCAAAACCGTCGTACACCGTTATGACACATCATCAGATTATGGTCGGTTAATTTTATTTGCTACATTTGACGCGTTGTATTTATTTGTAATTTAATGTCAATTAGTTTGTTTGTTGTGTCAAATATTCGTATCTGTTTAAACCCATTTACTTAGGATTTTCCGGCTCTTAAAAATGACGCTATTTTGAAAGTGGCCACTGGTCAAAAACCGCATCGAATTCCTGTCTGGATTATGCGCCAAGCTGGTCGCTATCTTCCTGGTAGTTATATAAAATGTTTATGGCTTCTGAAATTTGAAACCACGTGTCAGTTTTTTCAATTTTTCACAACCAATTCAGAAGTAAATTTTTTTCGTGACAGAATTTCAAGAGGTTCGAAAGGAACACGATTTTTTTGAGATTGTCAGAAACCCAGAACTGGCTTGTGAGGTTACTATGCAACCAATCAGACGTTATGATCTAGATGCCGCTATAATATTTTCGGATATTTTGGTTATTCCTCAGGCATTGGGAATGGAAGTGGAGATGAAGCCTGGAATAGTATGATTTTGAACATTTGCAGATTTGATTTTGCTAATTTTGTAATGTGAGAATCAAATTAAAATATTTTAATTTAATAGGGCCCAGTTCTACCACAACCAATTAATTCACCTGAGGATATGAATCGACTGAACTTTGAGCCTGATCTGGCTAAGGAAACAAAGGGAACGTTGGATGCCATCACTTTAACACGAAGAAAGTTGGAAGGCAAAGTTCCCCTGTTTGGCTTCAGTGGTGCTCCAGTATGTTTGCTTTGTTTGTTGCTCTGTATTTGATTTGAGTCGTGTCAAATAGCTAAACTAACTAAATATGCCTGTGTTCTTTACTTTCAGTGGACACTGATGAGCTACATGGTCGAAGGAGGTGGAAGCAAAACATGCCAAAAAGCTAAAGCTTTTCTCTACAAATATCCAGAAAAGGCTGACAAATTTTTGTACTGCATTAGTGAAGTAGTTATTCAGTACTTGGTTCTACAAGTGCAACATGGTGCTCAGATTCTTCAGGTGTTTGAATCTCACGCAGAGTTTCTAAATTCTAACCTGTTCGCCAAGTTCAGTCGACCCTACCTAGTTCGGATAGAAAAGGAAACCAAGTCAAGACTAAAGGCTCTAGGAATTACACCTGTTCCAATGATTGTGTTTGCAAAGGGTGCTCACTACGCCATTAATACGCTAAGTACCACTGGATACGAAGTGGTAGGTTTGGATTGGACCGTCGATCCAGTACCTGCAAGAATACTGGCTCGTACTGGAACAGTATTCCAGGGGAACCTGGATCCTGTTGCACTTTTCGGAGATAAGGTATAAATAACATAATTATACGTCCCAATCATTACGAGCATTAATGTATTATTAAGCATAAAATCATTCTTTGTAATTTCATTATTTTAGGAATCCATCGTCGAGAATACCAAGGAAATGCTTGAGAAATTCGGTAGAGACAACTATATCTGTAATCTTGGCCACGGTATCTATCCTGAAACACCAGTCGAGTCTGTTCAGACCTTCATTGAAACCGTACATTCCATCTCAATCAATTAATGATTATCAAGCTCATTATCATTATGTACACGTAATATATCCAGCAATAAAATTTGTATAAAACAAAGCATTTGTCCTTGGACCGTGGAATCTTTGTTGTTTAGTGTCCACTTGTATGCATGAATTGCATGATGTCGATATATACCTAATCACTCTTTGCACGGAGATAATATTAATGCATTCAACAATAATAAAAGTTTCGTGATTTGTAACAAACAATGACCCGGTGCTAAGTTAATGATATATCGTACACTTGTAGTAATTAGATGTTCATTTTTTTCAGTAATTGGTATACTAGAAACAAGAGTCATTCTGTATACCGCGCAATATAATTAGGCATAGTACCTATTCCTTTGAGTTAAATACCACAAATACCGTGCGAGACCATGGAAAATGGTGTAAGTAAAACTAAATGGTCATGCTACAACATAATGAAAAATACGTAGCTGAAGTATAACGGCGCGGCAGCTAATTGAATTGAAATCTACTTATTGTAGTGTTTGCAGGCTTCAGTCATTACTATTACCACGAAAGATGATTACATATTTTTCGTGTGTATCATATTTCGTGCTATTACATATTACATTGTCTCGTATTATTGCCCTAACACAGCATTAAATAAAACTGCCCATATTTTTATCAATGAGCTTAAGTCATTATGTTAATGTGCCGAGTCATTCCCAATTTATCAAATGGACTTCCATTTTTTCTCTCCTTAAATATTAAGTAGTGACGCACTGAGCTACTTTATGCGAATGTCTGTGTCTGTCCGTCAACACAATAACCCAAAAACTATAATAGCAATTCAAATTCTGTTTTCACCAGTCCATAACTGACCTCAAGGGTCAGTCCTGGTACCATTTTCAAAATCATCAACGACAATTTGAATGACTATTATAGTATACGTTAAACGTTACGTATTAGAAGGTCTATGTTATACTTGAACTTAAATCTTGAGTTTATCGAAA
>JAHZMT010002913.1:0-11926 GCA_027743785.1 Sinhomidia bicolor
TTATTATTATTATTTTCTTGTCATACGGACGCTATTATGATATCAGTCAAGTTAACGGAGGGATGATGTAGTAATATTATTGTTACAAGTGAGGGGTAATAAAAATTGTCATTTTCGATAACATTATCGTGTATACAGTAATCCACTAAAGTCTGACGCAGAAAAAGTTTGGTGTGTACAGCTTAACTTCAAAGTTTTTGTAGGTACTACTTTGTTCCGAGAGCAATTTACCCTAGCCATCATCCTCGTAGGAATTGAAGTGTGGAATGCCAGCTTGAAGTGTGGCAACATTTGATAAGCGCCAACAAAATCCTCGTGCGCTCATGGAAGTAGTCTCTACTACCGATCAAAAAAGACTTTGTTTACTTCGACATTCGTACCTAAACTCACAGAGCAGCAGAAGCAGCAGCAACAGTGTACCTTTTTTAGTTTTTTTGCTGCTGAGCAAAGAGTAGCAGGAAACAGCGGCACATGGATCATATATTAACTTTATGAAACAAGGAGTAAAGTTAAATAAAGCCAACAAATAGTTGAGAGAGAGAGAGAGAGTTGGGATTGAAACAGAGTAAATGAGCGTTAGGTCGGCGACACCGTGGTGCTGCTTGTTCATCGTCATCATCATCATCATACAACTTTGTTTGCTTACTTTTGCTTGTGTGATATCAACATTTTATTGGAAACTGGCTTTGGCTCCTCATTGTATTTGAATAAAATCTTTTCTGCTGCTGCTGTCTGTCATACCATTCTATCTGCGCAGCAGTGACACTGGCACAGGCACACAAACACACACGCATCATTGCAAAGTGCAAGTAAACAAAATGTTCGTTCCCATTCGTATAAAATGTCCCTATCGATGCTACAGTTTATTCGTCCATTTTGCCCACAAGACGGAGAAAATCACACTTTTATATTTTTATTTTATTTCTTCTTCTCTTCTTGTAAGAAATAGGTTTGTCGGTCCAAAAAAAAGTAGCGAATTGGCGACAAGAGTGGCAGTCGGTGGTTATGATGAGATGATGATGTTGACTAGCATACTGAATATTGGCAGCTGCTGGCAGAGACGTGTAATGAAAAGATTGAAAAAAAGAAATACTGAATCAAGCAACGACGTTTGATGAACCTTATCTACTTTTTGCCCTAGTTGTTGTTCCGTATTTGTTATTGTGTGTGTGTGTGTGTGTTTTATGTCTACACTTCCGAGAGATTTTGCACTCTCACTCACTCTTACCAGCAAAGCATGCATACATATATAGGTAGGTATGCATGTGGATAAAAGTATCATCAACTCTATTTTCCGTGTCCCGCTTCTTTCGTAAAGTTTTGCGTTTTTTTCTCGCTGCAGAGTTTAATTTAGAGAAGCATCCCACTACCATCCCAATTCTTAAACAAAAACTTACTCAAAATGGTAATGAGCTTGTATGCATCTATCCATCTCAATCATGATCGTCATCACCATTCTCGTCAATCTTCTCTCTCTCTCTCTCCCTCCCTTTCTCTCTTGTTTTTGCTTCTAAACTACGGAAATTTTTAGGTTTACTAACTCGCTCATTTTATATAATTTCGCATTCTGGACACGACACTTTTCAAATTGCAAGAAATACTTATATACCAATAAATATACATATATTATATGTGGCATCCTGAACAGAAAGAGAGGAAATCCATTTTTACTCTCATATGCACAAGCACACACACACACACACACATTTTTGTTCTACATCTTTCCCTCTAGATCCACTTCATTATGTTTGCTACTTGAATGGAATTGGAAATCAGTGGAACAGAAAAGAAGTAGCTATACATACTATACATAAAGAACTCATCGTGCGGCTATTCAAGTACCTAAGCACACACACCTTCATTTTATACGTCTTTGCCCCATCACTTCCTCTTTTGCTTGCTTTTACTCATTTTAATGCAAAAATACATTGAGCCAAAAAAAGCTAAGCTAAAGACAGAGTCCATGATAAAAACGTGATCTAATACGGAAAAAGGAACCTAATTTCCCGTTAGCTCTTTTGCCATCATCAACTTTTCGTACGAACAACAAAACTCGTACCCGACTTTCGAGGCGAGACGATAACTTGATGATGAAAATCAACTAGATTACACACACATACAATAATGATAGAAACCCACACACCTTATGAAGCATTCCTATTTCGTATAATTTACTGTAATGAACAACAAGGTTGGCTAGTTATTGACTAGTTTTCTCACTGCGGTAAAAAAAAGTAACCCGAGCGTTGTAGATACGGAACAAAGTACATAGACTTGTTTTTTTTCAACCCTTTTAGCATATTTACTCCTTCCCTGTTTTACTCATCTAGCTGCTGATATACGAATTTTCATGATTTTCATGAATAAACATCATGCATCATGGAAGAAGAAGGAGGAAGTTGACGGAGAAAAAGCTAGAAGGCTATATACTACTACTCTCTATACATATATTTATCCTTTAGCTAATTTTGAGTAAAGCTTTATCAGGCATACTTTCTATCATTTTATGAGGTGCATATAAAATGCAAAACGATATGCTGTACGTCAATCTACTCAAATGGATCGCGTATAGGTACTAGTAGGTAGTCTAAATAATTTTAATAGTAATTTTACACATTTTCGATGACAGTGTGTTCGACCTTCTACTGCTTTTATCCTAATGAAATAAAAGTCCCAAAAAACTTTTTTGTTGTAAGAAAATCCGCAGTTTTAAAGTATACTCACCTTGCTCTTATCACGCTTTGCCTATTTTCAGTGAAATATATTATCAGCGAGTAAATTGCATTTATTTCTTTAATTTTTAATAATTTGATTTCAACCATATGTCGCATGCTTACCTACATGTATCTGTATTACTTTTCATGGTAGTTTTTCATAGCTCGAAACAAAAAGGTACTATTATATAAATTATAAAAAGGCGGTGACACATAGCATCTGTGAATTTTGGTTACGGACACTGGAAATTCGCCCCATCTCTTGTGTATCTTATTATACGGGCTATAATATTGCAAAGGATTGATTTGATATATGTATTTATCAAAGTATAATGTGGTGGATGATGACAGGATATGACAGCCTAAGAGACAGTTACTCAACCAAAAAATCAAATAAAAAATCTCCCCTATTTTCCACCATCCAACCACTCCATATTCATAATCCTGAGAGTAATATGTGACGCTCTGCCACTATATAGTACCCTCCTGTTATCTGTCACGTTTCTGCTATTACTAATGTTGAGTAATAGAATTTTCTTTTGATACGAGAAACACCACTACTTTTTACGACACAGAAAATGTGTGCTCTGCATACTCACTTGGGTATAATAGGTACACAGAGACACAGAAGTTGAACCAGATATGTCATAGTTATGAAATCCCTACGAGGTGCCGTAGTAGTGAAGTTTAGACAAAGTGAAATGCTACAACTGAAATGGTAAAAGACTCTGGGAATATGTATGTCTCTTTTAGCCTGCAGAATATTAGGCAACCCCACATCATTGTGAGTGTTAGTATGGACAAAAAAATAAACTGTCGTTTTAAAAATGCTGGTGGCGATCTATGATATTCTGCGTTTTCTATTGTTATCATTGGCAAAGGAAATTGTAATTTTTTTGGCAAACGGTTACCTATTAGAGCGGAAAACTACGTACATAAAATAGAAAGAAAAAAATAATAATATCATTTTCTGCAGTAGAGCGACAAAAAACCGATGAAGATGAAAACGAAGATGATACATATTATAGGAAAAGAGAATATGGTTGTTGCAAACATGGACCTGGTGGCAGTATCTCCAAGAATCACGAACCGCCATGAAGGAATAGAACGAATAAACGTGGAAACGTGTTTCCTGTTATTTTCTCTACTTGCATGGTTGCTTCTGGATAAAAAAATAGAAACCTTCAGCAGTCAGTCTATAGCTGTCTTGTGATGCCCACAGGGATTGCAGGTTCACGTCAAATATGAAACTTGGTATGTATGCTGCTGATGTTGTTGGTGTTGTGAGTAGATTACAAAATCGACGACACGAGAAAAAGGAGAAAGTAGGTAGAAATGCAATGTCTGCCTATAATTTTACATTATAAAGTCAAAAGAAATAGAAGACGTAAATCTCTGATTAAACATGTCTCACTGATTGCGTTCTCAACTGGAAAAAGGATTCACATGTCTGTATACTATGCTAATATTTTGAGATTCTGTAAATATCACAACTGTAAAATACATAATATTTGCCCATGTGTGTGTGTGTCTGTGGAGTTTTGACTGTGTGTCGTTCATCATCATTTCAGTTATCATCATAATCATAGCCATCGTGTTGGCAGTGGCAGACAAAACGTAAAAGCGTCGTAAAGTTTTATGAACCTGGATTTATAGAGAGACTGTGTAGAAAAAAAGGCAAAATACGAGCGTGAATAATAACGACGAGTTATGAGGTGGAGAATGAAATGAAACAATCAAGTACACGGACGGACGTGACTCATGCTTGTATCAGAGTAGCGGTAGAATATTGTAGTAAAGGCACAACATCAAAATATGATGCGATTATACTGACATAACAAGCGCACTAATAGATGAGGAAAAAAATCAGTTTAGCATAACGACAACACCAAGCTAACGGACGACATCAAGTAAAATCCATACAATAGGAAGGTATAGAAATAGAAGCGGTACGGAGAAATAATGCGTAAAAACAAACCCTATGTAGTTTCCCCTGATATGGAATAACATGGTATTTTTATCCATTTGACCAACGCAGTCTGCTACTGCTGCAGCTGCATGACTAACTACTATTTATGTATGTTCATGTAATGAAACACGCTCACATATTACATACCAACGTTAGGTAAAATTTTGCAAGTGTGTAGGGTTGTTGAGGTTATCCCATGCCACCCGAATGAACAACAACACTGTGCAATGAACGTAAAGTCAGCAAGTGGCCAGTCTTTGTTTAAGTATGTGAGGGTGGAGGCTACACTTTTGGCATTTGCACTTGTTTTTTATTGTCGTGCCATATGTGCTGGTGCGGTGGTGTTTTTTTATGTATAGATAGATAGATGCATTTTTATGTTGCTATATTATTGTAGACTTGAGAGCGTCACTCATGTGAATACAGTTACCCCTTTAGAGTAGAGATATCAGAATATCAAAATAACTGCCTTTACACGACTTCATTATTGGTATTACATTCAAAAAATGCTGTGTACTCCAAGCATGCAAGCTTCAAATGTCTATATATATGTATATTTCCTATTACATTTGTTTAGGTGCTTTGATGGCAGCATAAAACGGCAATATGTCCTCAAGCTCTGCTGTATAAGCAGTAAAAGTAAATGCGGTTTTTGGGGCTTAATGAGAGGTCGAATATTTTTAGACTATCAAGTTCTGTTAGAAAGTTGTGTTGTGCACGCCAAGTACAAAATGTCGTCATTCTATTCTTTCATAAATCTTTCTTGTGGACACTTTATAGTGAAACTTTTTGTGTCAAAAGTATACATTACCGAAAGTACAAGCATAGGCACTGGAAAATGTCAAATATTTACCTTGATGAAAGCACGCATATTGTATGTATGTATATAAATGTGCGCCGAGTTGCTTTCTAGCTTTGTTATTTCAATAGACCTCTAAAATTGACTAAACCAAGAGCAAAACTTCCTGGATTTCATTTTC
Source organism: Sinhomidia bicolor (assembly GCA_027743785.1). Classification (NCBI taxonomy): domain Eukaryota; kingdom Metazoa; phylum Arthropoda; class Collembola; order Entomobryomorpha; family Entomobryidae; genus Sinhomidia; species Sinhomidia bicolor. The sequence continues at coordinate 5,664 of JAHZMT010002913.1, forward strand.
CTTGCAAGTAGTCCCTTTATTCTGCTTCACTGGCCGCACATTCTTCCCGGATTAACTTTCCTTCTTATTTAAATGAACTTTCTCATTCCTTTCCTCCTCTCCAGAATAACAATCGTCACCCCAAATTACATTCATTTCCATAATACCCTGTTTGAAATCTATTGTTCGCTTTCCACTTAACAATCTATACTGAGTTCATTTGTGAGGACGACTGTTCTACAACAGCAAAACTGGAACTGATATGAAAGTTTCACTTTCTTTCTTTCTTTCTCTTTTTGAGAATTGAACACACTTCAGTTGTTTTCTTGACATGACACCATACCGCACCATTCTTGCACTTTCCCTTGAGTGCTTTACTCTGTAGCAGAACATCTTGTTCTTCGTCGTCGTCTCATGTTTCATACTGCGTGTCTTATGATGAAGGATTGCATGCGTTATGACTATGACAATGAATGGCTATACAGAAAAAGCTTAATTCGACACGAGAAGAGAAACGAAACCATAACCGAGCTTAAAACTTTTTGCTTTCCAAAATGAACTAAACTGGGTAGCAGCAAGTAGGAGAAAGAAGGAGACTCGAAACATCCAATCCTAAAATAATACATAATATTCTCCAAGTTTTATTCACGTTACAACATGTCCATGTCGCTGTTTCTAAATTTTACGGTCTGGAATATAAAAAACAAGACGAAACAAGAAAGCAACTACTATAAGGGAGGAGTAAAACGAGTATTAGCAAAAAAAGTAAAAAGCACTCTTACCGCCTTATAAAGTATCTATAAATGCAGAATTTTTTACAATGAAATAGAAGAAAAGACAGAAGACACACGCAGAGAGAGAAAAAGAGAACGAATAAAACTCGGAGAATAAATAATGGATCAAACAGCAAGGAATAGAAAATGTTGGAACATACGTAACGAAATGGAAGAAAGTAAAAAATGCGTTTACATATTGTTACATTTATTGTTCTCTATGTATAATGTATGAAATGGGTGAAATATTTCATTTCCTAGTTTCTCTCGCTCCAGCCAGTTAGTTCTCCAAGCTAAAGCCTAAATGCATCCACTCACCCGTGCATACATGACAATGGTTTTCATGCAGCAGTAGGCATTTTCAATCGAAAATGAAACTACATATTATTATGAGTCTCTCTCGCTCTATCACTATTTTACACGACTCTTCAACTCAATCCCTTATTCTTATTTTGTGGCTAATGCACAACAGTGAAATATCCACATGTGTCGTATTTAAGCAGATATCATAGGTAAATGGGTATAAGAGCTAAACAGCAATTTTAGAGTTGGCAGGATCAATATACATAAACTAGACCTAGTAGACGGACGTCTTTATGTGTATATAAATGGCGATACAATGTTCTTCCCATGGGAAAAGTTTGTTGGATTGCAGCTGTTATTTCCAATAAAAATAAATTTTCCAGAAAATCCAGCATGCTAAGTATATTGAGTATGTATGTATGTATCATTGGAGTCGTTTGAAGGAGTTATAGTATGCTTTCAATCTAGACTCTTTCAGTCTTATTGACTGTAAAAGAAATAGCAAAACCGGAGCAAGAAAGAGGAAGAACAAAAACACTCACTTGTTTTTTTAAAAAATGTTTTCACTTGTCTTGGTTTAGCAATGTACAGCCTTGCCACTCTCTTCTCATCCAACAATTTGTAGAGTGAAATAAGGTTAAATAAAATACAATACTATCAAACCCAAAAAATAATGCGCGCTGATTGCTTCCTTTGATGATGAACATCATTATCATCATCATGATTGCAATAGCAGCTTTTACTCTCAAAATCTCGATTTATCTGATGTTAGTATGGGAGGAAACGTGCAGTTAGTATGCTTTAGCTGGCTGACGGATATTGTGAAAAAATGGATGTGGAAACCAGAAAACAGGCAAACGTGATGAAATTCCACTAATGATAATAAATTTTGGGCAGTTTATCTCTTCTATTTTTTTCTGGCTGAGAATTTATTGGATTGGGTTGAGAGTGATGAAAGGCTTGGGGTTGAGAATTTTCTTTTTTTTCAGGATGAAAGCCGATTTAAGGTAGATTAATCGTTGATCGTGAGTGTGGGCTACATGAGAGGAATAAGAAAACGCAAACGAACGATAATATTTCAAGCTAGTAGTAGTAGCTTTTCAGCATGATGATTTGTATCTCTATCTGTCTGCCTACTCGGCACTCTCTCTCTTTCTCTCTCTCTAGCTCATGTTCCCTGCTGGAACAGATAAGCACAGAAGAGCAATTGCAATTTATTTAAAAGATGCTTTTCTCAAATGGGAAAAACGTGGGAAATTTCCAAATTGCTTGTAAAACGCTGGCATTACCGTTATAAGCATAGCAATGCATCATGCCCGTAATCTTGACAAAATTCACGGAATTAAATAAATTATTTTTTCCAATCACAAAATATACATAATGTATTTATTTCACTTAATATTCTTTTTCCGCCCCATCATTTTTACAACCCTCCCCTTCCACTCTTGTGTCAAGCGTCATTTATGTACAAATACCTACATAGAAGAAAAAAATCTGTGTCGGTAAATTCACGTTGCAGACTACTGTAAACTGTCTGATTTTTTGAATATACAATGAATGTACCATGTTTTTTTCTTCAAATACAGAACATTTCCAAATTACAACAGCTCTACTTAAAGTACTCTACTCATTTCATCTCAAATTACATTTTAAAAAATAACACACGGTATATTTTTTTCCGAGAAACATATGGCTCGTTTTTCTCTCTTGTTACATTTTGAGCAAACACTACTCACATTTATGCATCTACTACACCTTATTTACTTTTTCGTATTTACAACTCCAAGAAGAAGGACCCTTTTTTCCTTTTAATAACATTATACTACTACCTCATCATCTTCTTGAGTGGCTCAAGTGCTACTTCTCATCGTCATCATCATCATCAGTTTTGTAGCAGCGGCAGCATTTTCACGAAGATCAAAATGATACCGTGTATCGTTACTCGTTATATTATGCTGTCGTCCTCATCTCAGTTTCTCGCAGGCCTTTTTTCCTTACAAAAAACATCAACTATGTGCCACCATTTTACCACCACCAATGCATGCTTGAATAGAAGTGAAGAAGGAACTCATGAAAAAAACTTTTTTTAGCTTGTGTACCATATCGTGTTGATCATCACAGTCATTCTTTTTTTTCTTCAACATGATTTTCAACATGAATGCTTTGCTTGTACTTCTTTTTCACCCCCATCGAGGAAACCGACATTGAGACTCGTGTGGTATATAAATACATATATTAATATATATGAGCAAAAGAGCTTTGCTTCTAAAGGGAAAAAATTGTGTGTACGCCTCAAACCAGCAAACAGATTTTGAAAATCATTCAGATTTACCAAATAACAGACCCAGATTTTTTTTCTTCTCTTCTCCTGAAAAAGTCAAGTTCGCAGTCACAAGTGTATTGTACCGCTGTCACTCTTCTTTCTGGACTGGTGGTGGTGATGGTGGCGGTAACTTGGACGTGAAGCAGATACCATTAGGTCGTCTCTTTATTTTCTTTCTTTCCCTCTTTTCAGGCAAGTTTCGTAACAGTTCATGTGCATAAACTTCCTGTTGAAATGCAAGTGAATGAACCGGCAGTAGTAGTAACAGAGGAGCAATAAGAGAACAAAACCTACGGACTACGGACCATATTTTCTTCTTTAACTTTATTTACTTCTTGAAAACACTGCTTCAACTAGGGCCGTAAAACTGGCTTTACCATGTTATGCAATAAAAAAAACTCCAAAACAAAAAACAAAAACATGCCTGTTTGCATGACCCATCCATTGATGCACCAGCCCCCATTTTATTCTCCCGTTTCTTTTAGACATAACAAAAAAATCATTACAGTAGAAAGAACATTGTCTCTCTCGTTTCAAAAAACACAATCCTACAGGAACGAGAAAAAAATGTATATAATCACAAAAAGACGGTGGCGATAGAGAGGCGGGGAAGACATTTTCCCGAAAAAATATATGACAGTCAAGTCACGATACCCTGACAAAAAATGTATATTTTTTTCTCATATACTGCGTACTTACATACATACACCCATTCCACCTTGCATTTGATTTTTTTGAAAAAAAAGTCTGGCAAAATACCGTATGCAAAGTTAAATTGCAATCACTAAAAAATAATATTTGTTTGCTCAGAAAAGAAAGGTCACACTGACAGTCGCTTCTTAAATATTACACATACTATACTCCGCTGGTATTTGTCTACAAATACACATATTTTCCTCGCATACTATTCGCTAGCTACTTTGAGTCTCATCTCATCAGCATCATTTATAATAATAATAATATTACATCTCATACATATCGCATCTCTGATGCTTTAAACTTGACATTTTTTAGCTCTGCCATCACATCCATCCGGAAAAATTTGGGCCAATTTCCATTGTTAGTTTGTATAGTTTGATCAATGCTTATTCTAATCTGTATGGTGGAACAGTATATAAGTATACATATATGTATGTGTGAGTGTCATTCTGTAACAATTTTTTGCATTGTCCTTTTCGCAATGTGCTGCAATAACGGGATCTCCAAAATAATATTACCATTGCTTTATTTGCCATTTTTCAATGTTTTGCTGTGATGATGCTGGCTAGTTTGCAGACGGCTTAGTAGGCACTTTTTCCTGTTGTTCAATATATTGTACTCGTAATCGTATCTGGCGTTCTTGTGCTCTCCTTTTAATTCATACATTTTTGGACATGCTTTTTCGTTCCGATGTACTTAAATGGCGTGCGTCTTTTAGAGAGACGAGAAAAAAATACAGAGCACAGAGTACCTCCTCGTGATTTATATGGAATGCAGGAGTATATCTGTAAAGAAGAGGCAAGTACGATGATGATGTGAGCATTATTTCAATTTTATTCAAAGAATGGCAGAGAAAGAAGTAAGAAAAAATAAAAAGGCATGGCATAATGCAAGTGTGTAAAATAATATGCGATTATTACATTGACAATAATCATTTTTAAATGGGAACAGGAACATCGCCAACTTGTTCAGTCAGGGACACGAAAGGAAAGAGAGAGAGAGAGATGACAACAGAAGAGCGAGCGCAAAAAGATGATAATGGCTAATGACACTCAATCCAACAGAAAGTCGTGATGATGATGATGATGACGAAGCCGCGAATGGCGAGGAGAATGAGAAAGAAGAAGGATGTTTGTGCTTGACGCTTTTGCTTGCTCATCCTTCATTACTTTTTCAGTGTAAAAACCGCAGCATTAAAGCCATTCGTCACATTCAAATCTCATCTCTCTGTTTCTCTGACAAGAACAAAAAAAATATACGAAGAAAGACGAACCGCACTCTAAAATCCACATCCTTCCAGAAGCACAAAATCTTTATTTTTGCAATTTTTTTAGTAGTCATCATAATAATTCTCGCGGTGAACGTTGTCTAGTTGTCTTACATGGCGTATTACAATGTATTGTACAGCAACAGCAGGCTACGAATATTTATTCTTTGTACTTACTCGTCACTTTTCGTACATGGTGCAATGCTGCTGATTCTACGAGGTTTCCGTAAGAAAATTCATTAAAACGCTTTTATGCTTCTTCTAATGATGTTGATTACGGCAATAATGCGTTTTACTATAAGTTTATTTCTTTGAAAAGTACTAAAAGTAAGTGATAATAATAATGAAGGAGTCAGCAGGAAGAAAAATGGTTTGACACCACTTGTTAGACATATATCGCCATGAAAGTTGAAGTTAAATTAGACGTACAGTTGTGTTAAAGTGATGGAACATGTTTCTCAGCTTTTCAATTTTTTTAAAAAGCACAATCGCTCTTTCCGCTAATCTTGTGCACATAAATATTCTAAATGAATGTAAAAAATTTAGATGATGATAGCGTGAAATGAATTTTTGTAAAACATTATTATAACATGAAAATTGCAATGTCAAATGCAACATGATATTCACCCATCATCATTTTACTCCATTATGTACAAAATATTGCCAACATGTAGACTTGAAGCTTTAAGGATTTAATATGCGCAAACCAAAATTCATCAAATATTTAATTCAAATTTGACGGTTTTTACTCTAGAAATTTGTATCGCATTCTATGAGCTTTACAACCACCAGGCAATTTAGGGAGGTCGATTCTCAAATGAAAATATTGCAAAAAACAATTTATATAATTAGCGTTTAAAAGTCTTGTTTTGTGAGAGCTGTGTACTTTCTTGGTTTCTTCTATGAAATTTTAAAACCG
>JAHZMT010002914.1:0-16652 GCA_027743785.1 Sinhomidia bicolor
CCATGCCACTGCAAATTGGAAACTGCATTTCCTTCAAGTATGGGATCAAATGGACTATACGCCCAAATAAGTCTCATGGAATCATTCTAGAGTTACAACAAAAAATATGTACAGAATTAACGGCAATGTGTCAGACGTAGGTAATTTATTAGTTTCGTGCTACATACAACAATACTCATGTCATGTTCTTCGTCGCAAGTTTCCCATTTCCTACGAAATCGTACAGTTGTCCCATTCTCTCCCTCCGAAGCACTAATCAACTCATAGTCCTGTTTGGTATCTAAGATTGGTTTATCGTTGGAGAGCGCATGAAAATCCTGTTGAAAAATACCAAAATAAATATGTGATATTTTTAAAAATGTTTATTTTCACTCAAACATTATACTTTCACGTAAAACTGAACCTTTAAGTGAGCAATACCATCAGAGTCCACCCATCCTATCACAATATCAGCTCCAGCCATTCCTCCATGCGAAGAGAAACCCACACCAACGTAGCCCCTTGTTCGGGCAAATATTTCCATAGTCAACCATCTTGTTGTGCCGTTATGCTCACTTTCACTTACTGGAGAATTTTTCCACTTTATCCATCCGTTATCACTACCCAAGTCAAGATCATGTGACCATTCTCCAGAAATATGAGTAAATTTGCAGTCTACCGTTTGTTTAAAAGATGCTATTAATAGTATTAAAGTACAAAAGGTTACCGGCGAGCAAAAAGTAGATTTATTTTGCGCATAATTAACATTTGCCTTCATTTCAACTGTTATGAAGGATGCATTGATTATTATTATTTGATACGAGAGTTTGCAATATGGAGACAGTTAGTACTCGACTGAGCAGTCTCTGTAGTAATTATGGTACTGACTGTCATACCTATTTTCATGTACAAGAACAAGTTTTCCTTGTATGATATTTTTAGCATATTCATCTCTACATATTATCTCCATTTACTACTTACTACTGGTGTGACGCTTCTTCTCTCCGACTTGATTCTACGGGTAACGTATGTAATAGTAAACAACTCTTTACCTGGCTCAATTTAAAAAATGTTACGTTTACGAGTATACGAGAAATATCTCCAGTAGAATTTCGCATATGTACATACATAAGTATATATATTTCTACTATTCTATACAATTGATATGAAATATGCTGAGCAGAACATACTTTTGCAGGAGTATTTTTAAAAACTAAAGAAAAAGCGTTTAAAACATTAAAACCGAATAATTAAACTATTAAATCCATCATGACTGTATATCAGCAATCAAGTTCATCATCAAATAGTCCAGTTCAATGTGTTATAAAATGAAAGCATGTTTATTTTTCAATTAGGTTATTAGTAGATGCATTTCACCGTACATTTCTGCAAGACTTACAGTGCAAGTCAATGGATTTCGTGTAGAACCGGGGAAATTTAGGTTGAATTTTTAGTATGTCTACAGTGTTACCTGCAGGTACTATACAGTAATAGTACTGACAAATGAAAGTGTCATTTTTTTCAAAATTTTGTTAAAGTCAACGACATTTTTGCTTCACCAACAAACATTTTTTTGTTACTTTGCTATTATTGCTGAGGTTTCTAACAACAAATTTGCATAGGAAACCGGTTTGGGAGACATGAAGGAAAAAAATACAATCAGTCAGATGTGTGAAACTGGATATATGTAATCAGGTTGGTTTTTAATAAAGTATTAGTTCTAATGTGATAAAAATGAGCATAAAGGTTGTCCATTTCAAAGGCGAGTCATGGACGAAAATATCCCTTATTGGATTATGCTACAGTCTTATTCGCTTGCGCTTTTAATCCAGCCTTTACTTATAAAGTATCTTTCCAGTGTACTCTTAGGTACAGTAAATAGCGATAGAATATCATGTTTGTCCGTGTGTATGTATGTGTCTGTCTATCTGCGCTCTAATATCAAACCGCTTTCGCATTCTCAACTTCTGTTTTTGTAATCGGTTACTGGTCACTATTGTATAGACGTCAACGGCTACCGTTAAAAATTAGTACTTCAATATTTTTATTCTAGCATACGTATACGACAAATAATTTTGCAGTTCAATTTTGAATAATAGAATAAATTTAAAATGAATTAATAAAATTTTCCACTAACAATCCCGTGCGACTGATTATTTTAATACCTATAATTCTATCACCCAACATCAATCGTGATGTTTGTACAAATAGATGCATCTATTGCTATATGTACATGTTATTTTCCACCAGTCTGTTATTTTACACTATTCCATTTTTGCATTAAGGGTCCAACAAAACATTACTCAAGGCTACTGCACTGTCTAAACAATAAAGCAATACGGTAAAGCTAAAAATGCACTAGTAGTTTTTAAGTTTTTATTATTTTGTTGGATCTGACAGCACTCTTTTGCTGCAATTATATTCAATTTCCAGTCGCCACCCATAAATTCATGGTTTAGGTGGTGCACTGACATTCTCATGTCGGTACATGCGAACTTGGACTACCAGAAACCCTGACGTTGAGAGAGCAGCTTGATTGAATACCAACAACAGAATAAAAAATGTTCTAATTCTTTACTTTTATATATAAGGTGTTATTGCTGCGTTCGATAATAGGAAAAATCTTACTACAGCTTTCTTCTCTTCTAGATATTAAGAAGCTGTTTTGGTCCTCTTTCATAGGTACTGATGTAAGATAGGTAATTACTTTTTAATCTGAATTATAATAATAAAGCCCAATATGGTTGGTGAAACCAAAAAAAATGCTAAATTTATTATATTCATAAACAATAATTTCAAAATCTTGCAAGTTGATTAAAATCAGGTACTATGGACTAAAGCACTAATAATGAATAAAAGCATACACTGTCACTATTGATATGAAAAGAAGTTTATTATATTTTAATATATCAGCATTTGAGGTCGCTTCTTTGGTACTTGCTAGGCATACTGATTTTGACCGCTCCAAAGGTTCATCGGCACGAGGGAAAGAAATTACATGTTTCTGGAAATAGGTAACCCAAAAAATATTTTAAGTACCTAATAAAGCTTCACGTGGCTGTGTTTTGTTCAAATTATACTTTAATATTATATGATATAAATATGATATTATTTTTATGATACCTCTAAGGGCACTCTTTTACGACCATGTCCTGTGCAGAAAGCGTAGTGTTTGCCATCTCTCCATTTAGATTCCACTTGCTTCCCAATTGCATTCTTTGTTCCGGCATAAGCAGTCCAATTTACAGTTTTCAAGTATTTCCCAACAGACATCCCACTCCATTGTACTGGACTTTCAATGTTAATGTGATCAAAAACACTGGTAAAACTTGCTCCATCCCCAGACTCCTCCAACTCTTTTGCATTATCAGTTGGATCAAATTTTTGCTCTTGCCTGTGCGGTATTTTTACGTCTTTATAAATCCCGAGTGATTTTAAAATTTAGTATTTATCATTGAAAAGGGCACTTACGGTGAAAGTAGATGGGGATTATATGGCATTTTAATGGACTCAAGTACTGACCCACTAACCTTGTTAATGCCAAGAGCTTTGAAAAAGTCATGAAATTCCGACTGACTTGTGCACTGCATCAAATCGACTCTGGGGTAATACCTATATAGGCAGGATTAGGATAAAACTCTTAACATGGAAGAATTACTTATTTTTTATGTTAAAACATGAAAACATTCAGCAGTAATTTTTACATGAAAAAAATACTGACATGAAAAAAATTAGTTTACTTATTATTTAAAAAAATAAATATGTTGCTAAATTATCTTTAAAAGTTAACACAAAACAGAAATTTTAACAAGACGAAAGCGAAATACATTGAAAAAATTACATTGTAGCGGAAAATCAATAAATTTTAATGCTGATGTAGTGAGTTCTAGAAAATAATGTTCTGCAAACTGCAGTGTTTTATGTATTCTAGGTAGGGTGATGGTGTAAGTAAACTTGTAATTACATGTTGTTCATTTTTTCCATGTACTTATATTTTTACTTACGCTAAAAATGTTTGACACATCTCCTGTTTCGTTGATAATCCTCCCTTTGGAAGTAAAGATACATCACTGAGTAAACTTTCACAAGGTCACGTTAATTAATACAGCATTATTATTTCAACATAAGTAAGTTCACACAACGTACCAGCACTATTCTGTTGTTATCCCTGGTGTCATATTCACATTCAACCATTAGCTCGTCTCCAGGAAGAATCTTGATTTCCTTCTTTAATGGTCTGCTTTGTTGATAGTTGAAATCGTAATTATTGTCCTGTGCTATCAATGGAAGTTCCTTCCCTCGTCTAATGTGCCTTAGACGAATTTTTTTTGTGCTTAAATGTCCATGGACTAGTGTTATAATTACATTAATTCCATCTTTTGGTAGTGCCTTTAGAGAATTAGATTGACATAAAAATGTTAAATTGACTTTTTAATAAAATATAAATGTCTAGAACTGTAATGCGTTATACGTTTTCAGTGCACTCTGAGGAGCAAATGCCATAAGTTATAATATTCTCTTGTTTTGGTGGAAGTAGCAAAAATGGAGTGATACGATAGCCCAGCAGCAATACGCTTCCATCATTTGGTTTAAGCTTGTCCGTGTAATAGATCCGAACGCCGGAACTGTCGGTGACTAAATGAAATTATTATTTTTTGTTACAGAACCTTTCTAAATATTCAAAAATTAACCTGTTGCGACTTTCTATATTTATGAATAATTTGTGTTTTAATGTAATAGCATGCTTATGTATGTATAACGTACATGTTCTCAACTCAGTTGTTAAATATATTAATACAATTGTTTAATATTGTATTGCAAAAATATACTGTGCAGCTCAAAAGTATGATGCATTTTTTGAACCTTCCGATCCTGCTACCCAAACAAAAAGAAATGTGGCACAATGTTTTGACCATTCTGGGGGCATATTTTGTGTATAGCATCGACCTCCTGCGTTGCTTAAATGCTTTTCAAATACCGACTCTGTGTTTCCATGTTCTGGCGGAATCATACATTCATAGAAAACAATATGGTGGACGTTCTTTTCGTTTCCAGGGGTCAAAATTGGTTTGTACTGAAAAAAGTAAACTAAAAATGTATAAATCCGTGCCAGTCAGTGTATGCATCAGTATTAAAATTTTCTTACACCAATCATTTGATGCTTTTTCTTTAATGGTGGCAGTTTAATTATTTTGCAAAAGTACGTTGTATGTTCTGCATCTACAAAATTCTGTAAAATTTAAATTAAAACACAATATAATATTCAAAACAGAAATTCACATAATCGTTACAGCATAATTTTTCTTACATCATTCATAACCATGTCCCATTTTTTCACATCGGGATCGTCGTCCGGGAAAGGCGTTGCTAGCGTGTCGTCTACCATGTACACTGTTTTTGCACCTCTGGTCTGTGCACCATGCCATTGCAAGTCATAACCGGAATCGTCATTACTGTTAATGGGATCAAATGTACTGTAAGCCCAGATTAACCGCATTGCATCACTCTGAAAACATTCATGATGGTTTTTGAAAACATTTCATTTTTTATTTCCATCCGACTTTTTAAGCTGCCGTGCAGCGAAGAAAACTGCATAAAACAGAAACTATGCATGTAGACTGTAAAGTGCGTGGTTGTGGAAAGCTTACAACAATATTCATGTCGTGTTCATCGTCGCAAGTTTCCCAACGTCTTTTGAAAAGAATTGTTGTCCCATTTTCATTTTCTGAAGCATTCAGTAACTCATAATCTTGCTGGGTGTCCAAAATAGGTTTATCGTTGGCGAAAGCATGAAAGTCCTGTAGTAGATTATAAAAAAATAATTAAAGGTATTCCCTGTTTAACAAATTAAAAAAATATTTGTCTTAAGCTATACCTTTAAATGTCCGACACCATTCGAATCAACCCACCCTATTACAATATCAGAACCAGCCATGCCACCGTGTGGAGACCATCCTATACCAACGTAGCCCCTTGTTTTTGCAAATACCTGCATGATAATCCATCTATCTGTGGAGTTATCATGATTACCTTCAATCGCCGGATAATGCTTCCACCAAACTTTTACTCCATTCTCGCCCAAGTCAAGATTATGAGACCATTCTCCTGAGCTTTGGATATTTTTGCATTTCACAGCAGAAAATGCATACGTACAAAACAGCAGTATTGCAACATATTTGCAAACTAAAGTAGAAAAAGTATGTTTCATTGTGCAAAAATGAAAGTTAACTATCTAGAATTTATTACTGAAATGATTTATGTAATTTTTCGTTAACTTTATACTATTATTGTTGCACCATAGGCGAAGTCTTTACTTCACCTAAAACGATTCTTGACCGATACATGCGGATTCTATTCTGACGATCTTGGACCCTCGTCACATTCAATAATATGCATCTTATCTTATTTTATTACACCAGTTGTATACCTACTTCCTTAGGTTGATTCTGTGTTGGCATACGCATCATGTATTTTACAAATATCTTGGTGAAATACCCGTTGAATAAAATGTCCGTTTAAGAAATGCGGAATATTGGTACATGTATGCACAGTCATCCATGAATATACTAGGTATATATCCTTTTCATTTTTAAATGCCTTGTAGCTGCTATACAATAATATACATAAAGATATATATTTTCTTTCAATATCTAAGCCGTAAATGCTAACCTTTTACTTACTTTTACATTGCATGCAAATTCTAGGTACGTATATTATTTTCGTAATTTTCGCAATTACCTAACTGCTATATTATTAGGAAAAATAAATAAAAGGTGGAATGGTGACATGCGAGCAAACATCATTTCATTCTTATACCTTTTATAATTATAAGTTACGATCAAAGATTCCTCCTTACTGGTATTGGTATATGGCGAAAATTCGCATACAATAAAATGCCCATTTGGACAGATGTACAGAACCTGACAATTTGCACTAGAAAACAGCATTGCTACTTGTATCATAAAATAGATAGGTACGTAGCTAGCTGGCGTCTAATAAAAAATAATATTGGGTATCATTGGATTCATCCGCAAAAGTGTTACTGTTGGGTGGGATCGGGACGTACTCTATACTATAATTTTACCATTTATTTGCTACAAATGAATTTGATTATTACGTGTTAGAGCATCACTACAAGTCAAGAAATTTGCATTAGATACACAGAGAATCCAATAGGTACCTAACTGTGCAAAAATTGAAATACATATATACATAATATGTTATATTAACAATATCACCAGTATTGCATTTATGAAACTTTTTTATAACTAAACCGTGTATATACCAATAAACTATTTAGATTGATGGTTTTAGATTATCTACATACTACTAAAAACTAGTCATTTAGCATTTTATCTTAAACGCAGTAAGTGCAAATAAAAGTTTATATGGTAACCTCGGAATGGCAGACCATAAAGTCCTGTACAACTGCTTTTTAAAAATAAATTAAGAGTATTTTTAAAGATAAATTTAGTAAATTGGTAAATAGCCTGATAATATATTTAAAATAACTTCATCATTTGGTATCGTGAAAATACCAAATGTAACTCTCAAATGCGAGTTACATTGTCGTCATCAACAAGATATGAACAACTGAAAATCATCAAGCATTAAAAATAGGAATTTTTAAATCAATACAGTTGGTAATATAGGGCATATAACTGCATTATCAATCGAAACGCAAACTATTTTATTAAAATTTAAAAACCAAAAATATTACTAAGGCAGACTCCTAAAATGGGCAGCTGAACTGCAAAGTATTGCCACGTACAATGTTGTTTTTCTCTTCTCTCGTCTATGGTATAAAATTTTGCACCACTAAGAATTTTAATTACGATCATTAATGTGTCATTAAAGTTTTTGACGGTAACGGAATATTTACAAGTCTGCAGTATTACTTTTTATAAAGAAAACATTCTGAGGATCGAGTTGAATTAGAGGATATTAAATAAACTTGTTTTGTTACTTTATAAAAAAACACACACGTGTGTATATTTACATACAGTCTCGTAAAAATAACTATTACGACCTTTCTTAAGTGTCTAGTCTAAATCGCTTATGGTCGTCTTGACAGTATGACTCAAGTTCAACATTTGACATCTTGATTTTCCATAGAAAAAAATTTACCACGCGCAGCTTAAAAATTCAATATTATTACTATATATGTTTTGAAGGTTAACAACTTTTCATTAACTTTGGAAGTCATATAAAAACTTGCTGTGAGTTGGTATATGCAATTGTCTTTGCTTACTGTGTTAACACCTACACTGCACTGAAATAAATTGATTTTGTTTTATTATAGAATAAAATGCTGCTTCTAGTATCTTGGAAATACGTATTCGAATTTTTCTGCCTTGTGGTACAGTTCTAACATCAACTTTCTCGTGCATATTTAACATAAAAAATGAATTATTGTTTTACTGATAATGATTTAGTTAAGTTTAAAATTGTTGTGAAACATGTGCTGAAATGTAGGCATTTATTTTCTTCAGTAAGATAGACACAGAAAAATGTTTTTTTCTTCTATTTGTCTATTGGCACATAATAAGTATCTGCGTAAGAGATTGAGAAAAACAATGCCGGTCTGCAAAGTGTAACTTACGCTTTAGCTTTGCTTCTATTACGTGTACAAATGCATGCAAACTTCATCAAGGTCTGTGCTACTGCATAGCCTGATCCTATAAATATTTATATTATATTAAATTTACGTAAATGATATTTTCTGACCGGCCATGGGTATAATGTTTCCCATGATGGCGTAACTGGAAACAAAAAAATCTCAAGAAATTATAACATTTCAGTTTGATATTTTCAGTAATGTTTGGTTTAGTTTTTGACAACATAGCTACTTTAACACTTTAATCCTTAAGTTTAGTATACAAGGTTCACAAAAAAGACAAAAATGCTCTTTTGTTTAGACAAATGTCTGTTCCCAGTTTTGACATCCCCATTAAGTTTTTGTAGAGATAAAGTGATGCAATAACACAAATAAAACTTAAAGTACTTTCGCAGTCCTTGCAGACTTTCTGACATTATTTTTCTAAACATTAGGTATTTATAAAAGTTTGTTTTTCAATATTTTCCTTTTCGTCAAAGTTATGCTTAGGTATGTAACTAAATGAAGAATAATTAATTACCAATAATAAAGTTTTCAGCTTATGCAATTTCCATTAAATTTCCAAGCTTCCATTAAATATTTAAAAGGTTAAATAATTATAAAAATGTGGATATTCCAGCAATAAAACCCAGAATGTGAATTTTGATGTATGCGGTCTTGATCATCATGGTATTATCACGCAAGTTCTGTTATCATGCATATAGTCAATTTATTCTTTTATTTTTTTAATACGCCACATCCACGATCAGTTACATTATAGAAATTTTGAATTTTCTTGAAAATGACGATAGCAATTCTAAATTATCTTGACTTTTACCACAATCAATCTCACGTGGATTTTATTATAAAAGAACATTCACAACTGCGGAATTTTCATCACTGGCCAAAACGGGCGTATCCTTTTGTTGTACTTTGTCATGAAGTGGCAAAGGCTCTAAATGCCTCATTAGTTGCTAAAATGAACAATTCTCATTTAACCCCGAATTCTAGTGTGAACCAGCATCCTACTGTAATGCCGTTAATGGACACTATTGATATGGATATAAAAACACCCTTGTATTACTTACAACTAAACAAAGCGATAAACTTTAAAGGAGAAAGCCCTTATTTTATTGCTAGGGACACGTATCGCTTTAACTTTGCTTATTGCGATGTTCCCATAAAACTTGAAACATCTCTCGCCATTTTTGGTATCCCATTTGATTGCTGGACGTGGGCTCTCCTTTTTACAGAAATGATAGCCATCAGCATAATTCTTAGCTCAAAACGCTCTACAGGCTTAGGTCATACCCTGACCTTTTTGGTGTTGTCAACCTTTTCTGCGTTGCTTTCTCCCATAACGGGAACATCAATTTCGCATAATCAATTAAGATACTCTCCGCTATTTACCTTGTGGACCTTAAGCAGCACTGTTATAACTACATATTATTCTGGAATTGTGAGCAGTTTCATTGTCCGAGCTCCTGCTGAAGATGTAATTAAAAATATCTCCGTTCTTCATGAAAAGAACTACAGACTGGTGTATGCTTGGAAAGACTCTCAAGATTTTGTCAAAACTATTGCTGAGACTGCTAATTTTGAAACTCTTTTAGAAATGACCAACCAAGCAGAGATAAACGTGGAACCTAGAAACTTTGAAATTGTGGCGTTTGGAGAAAAGAAGGCTATGGTGTACCTCTGGACATACGTTTTCCAAGTGGCAACTAGAGCGAAAAATTTAATTTTGGAGCGAAGAAAAAATCCGATGTTTTTACACGACCGTTTATCACATCGGGAGTGTTTTGTGGGTCCCCATTTATGGCGCGATGGTAGGGCATCATTTTTCGGGGTGCTTCCCCCACACGCAAAAAGGGTGTATGGAGTACTTCAAAGATTTGTAGATGCTGGGATATATCGGTTGTGGATCAAGGAGTATGAAGGGCTGTCGACTTCCAAGCGTGTACAAGATCGAGTGAAATTTCAAAGCCCAACCAAAATAAAATTTAATGATGAAGCTTGTCAAGACCACAACAATCACAAGCTAAAGCTGGGTGGGAAAGTATTAAGTGTTTATTATATTGTGGAGCATTTGTCTAATATATTTTTTGTGAGTTGTTTTGCAGCAGAAATCCTTTTTCACAAATAATAGTAACAAGAAACAAACGACAAGTTATTGGGTTGGGGGGTTGAAATAGATATACATGTTAGGCAAGTAAATAACTTCTTTTAAATATAAAATGTAAATCAACCTTTTTTGTGATATAAAACTACCATTAACTTTTGCATTTAAATAGGTATTTTTTATCCCAAAAATGCTGAAAAGTAAATACATGAACAAAGAAATCAATGAAACAGAGACAGTGAGAATTTTCAGTATTCCCCAGCTCACCACTACTAGCATCACTCACTCAGTCTTCAGCTGGTTTTTCAATGCTAAACAACAACAAAAAACTCAAAAAACTGTTGTTTTGAATATCAATTCATACTTACATACAATATAATAGTGTACATGTGTTTTCTTTTTCGTGAGTTTGAAATTGATTAAATGAAAATGTAATTTTTGGTTGTAAACAAATTAAAATATAACTGATAAAGCAATTAAGCTTGGTTAAATTATATTATGGTTTTTCTTAACACGTTTTGTACCAAATGTGCCCTTTATAGTCAATGTTATTCCTAGACGGTTAGAAAGGGATATTATTTAAATGTTACAATTTGAATGTCCAATTTGGTTTTAAATTAATTTGGTCTGTGCAGCAAGTTAAGTTATAAATCAAGAATGACGATTTGGGTAAATGTTGAAGCAACTTTAAAACCTTGCCATAAAGCCACGTGCTATAATTTACTAAATAATGTTGGATAAGTATACCGAAAATGATTTTGAATTAAATCCATGTTCTTTTTATTTTATTTTTTTATACATATGTTGTACTTTACCGTACAGTTACTGACCACCGATGGTTCGATGGTTGGCTTCCTAAACAACTGACAAGGGGTTACATTTTGAATCTGTCAAGTTTTAAAATAAGTGCGCCATTTTCTGTGTTATCTTGTTAAAATATTCCATGCCTAGCAGATACGGCAACAATATACCAAAATTACAACTAAACTAACTTGTACGTGCCTTTTTTAAATAAATTAATGTTCAAATCAAGTTGATTGTACTGTACTTACTCATTCATATAACGTGTTTAAATTATTATATCTAGGTAACATACTCACTGTCACTGCTGAGAGATTCCGTATTTCGTATCCATAATGAGTTTTTTGAGTAACTTCCCATCAAACGCCAATGATAACGTTGATGATGAGATTCAATTCCAAGAAATTACAATTGAGTCAAATTTTCATCTCGTCATTCCCAACGACATTTTCATTGACATTACCGCAACAAATTCTTCTGAAAACGTTCCTGAGGAATGTGGCAATGCTGATCTTTTAGAAAATTTAGGGGGTGGAGATTTCCTCAATGTACAAACTCCGACAGCAGTGCTCACAACGATTTCTGAGCCGTCATTGTTTCCTGAACAAAAACTGATACCACAAGATTATCAAAATATTTCTGTTTTCAACTCTGAAATGAAGAAGGATATTGAAGGTATCATTAAAGAGTCTGTCCATTTATTTCAAAAGGATCCGAGGGAATATCATCCGTTTTACTTGCGAGTTTTTAAGTACCTTACTATTGGACAAAATTTAGGGCATTTATCGCAAGGGGAAGATGAAGGTTTAAAATTTTGGAAAAAATATGATTTGATGGCTGTAAATATGTGGAAAATGAGAAAAGTGCATCCAATGTCATTTTCAGGGGAGGAATCCCCGTACGCAACGTACATTAATAAAAATAAGGTATACATCAATGGACAGTTAATTACCGATAAAAGGCCGAGACTGGAGCGAAATAGAAGATTTAATGAGTTGGAACGTAAAGCAAGAAGCATTTTAAAAGAACATTCTTTATTTTCTTGCGATATTAGAAGTAATTTGGAATTACGCCTTAAATTTCTGAGTGAATGTTGTACTATGACTAATCCTGGAGACTGTCGTAGAATGAATACCCTGTGGACAAAGTTTTGTAACAACTTTGGCAAGGAAAGCATAAAGGTACACGAAGTAATTCAGATAGATTCTCCTGCGTTTTGTAATGACGAAGAAAGCTCAACCAATCAACATGTAGTGCTACAAGCTCACGTTGAATCTTCAGATCTTAACCTTTCATTAAGTAGCTCACCGCCATCTCCGTTAGGGGAAGAAATTGAGCAAAAATATGTGATTCCATTGGAACAAAATAAAACTGAGGATATTTCTGATAGAGTCACATTAACGCAATGTGCAAAAACTTTCACAGTCGATGCTAACTCAAGTAAAGAAGAGGCAACAGATGGAGCCTCCAGAACGAAACGAAAAAAGTTAACTCTTGTAAATCAGCAAACAAGTAAGAACGAGCAAAAAGGGATAAAAATAATTAGACAAAATCGTTTTAAAAAGTCAAAATTGAATCAGCATGAGATATCTTTGGCTAGGAAAGTGTCAAAGAAAAGATTGAAGCATACGCCTCTGAAGCAAGATAAGGTAATTAAATCTGAAACTAGCTGATTTGCAAAGGGACAATTTAGTATTCTAGAGAAATAATTTGAGAAAATATTGACTATTTATTTTTACATAAAGCATGACTTTTATTTTGTTCCTTAGGTTTTATCAGTTCTGGAGAAAAAGATCAACACTATTACAAAAAAACTAAAGAGTACCAAGTCAACATTCAAACCGAGAAAACAAGCTTCAACTTTAACTGACACAGTTAACTCGTCACTAGCAGCAAACACAGCAACTCCTGAGTTTTCCATGTGCGAAGATTGTGGCCAGGTAAAGAAGAAAATGACGAAAGAATCTTTTTTATTGTATAGTTATTATTAATATTAGAACATATTGCTTTATAAGAACAGTAAAATAAAAATGTCATTGATTGCTAATTGCAAATAATAAAAATTCAAAATTGTTCTATGTACTTTCATTTAGACGTACCGGACTCACTACCTCAGCGTTCATAAAGAAGCGGTGCACAATCCCAACAACTTAGGAAGGTCATGCCTGCTTTGTCCAACATTTTTCAAAAAAGGTCAAAATCTATGGTCCCATTTTCTAACTGCTCATATGCCAGATCATCTAAATCCTACAGCAATTGCTATGCAAGTGGAACCTGTAGTTGAAGAAAAGGAGCCATCTAAAGAATATCAAACACATTCGATAAACAAGCAGACAGTAAAGACGGAGGATTCTGGACCTTCAGTGTTGGAACAACAGGATAGATCTTGGGATTGTCCCCACTGCAACGGAAAACCGTTTGCCACTAAAGGATCCCTTCAACGCCATCTTCATTTGGTACATGGGGAAGGAAATCTTCCAGAGTGCAAATTGATTTGTTCTCAATGCCCTAAATCGTTCAAGGAGAAAGCAGCCCTTACCCAGCACATGAAAAATTTTCATCAGGGAATTGTAAATATCTGCGACATTTGTGGGAAAAAGTTCCAAACGCCAGGTAAACTTTGGAAACATAGAGTAGATTACCATGGTATAATAAGCGAAGTGCCATCCTCAAATCGGGGAAGCGTACAATGTGAAAACTGTGGCGAAAATTGTCTTCAAGGAAAGCAATTTATTAATCATGTAAGAAATCATCATCCTGAAATGTTGGAGATGGTTCTTCGCCAAGAAAAGGAGAGACGCAAGGAGAAGACAAAAGAGTTGAAGAAAATAAGACTTTTAAAAAGAAAACAGAATGGAATAAAGTCGCCTAGAGACAGTAATGCAAGGGCAAGCCGAACCTGTCCAGTATGTGGAAAGGTTCTTCTGCACGGTGGTCTATCCAGACATCTTATCCAGACTCACGGGATGGGAGGGCTTGGTAACGGTGTCGTAAAAACTTACTGTTGTCCAAATGCAGGATGTGAAAAGCAGTACAAAACAAGAATCAGTTTACGAATCCACATATCCGAAAGTCATGATCCGTTGAATGACAAAATTTCTGAAAAGCAACTTATCAAGTCACATTTTCCTCAGCCAGGTGCAAAGTCTTTTCAGTGTACGTTGTGTGGTTGGATGGTTGACAGTAAATATGAGTGTATGATGCACATAGTACTAGCCCATCCTCATTGCTTCAAAGAGGAAGGGGTTGCAGGTGACACAGTAAAATGTCCACTTTGTGAGGAAACAGGACAAGATTTAGATCAAATTAGAAATCATGTCGAATTGGTTCATTCTGAGGGCGTTTGGAGATGCCCAAAACCAGGGTGTAAAATGGTCATACTGACTCCAGTGGATTTACAGGAGCATTTTTATAAAGATCATGGGGGAGAAACTGTAATAGAAGAAGAAGGAAGTAAACGGAGACGGAGAGATGTAGCAAGTGCGTCAAAGAGAAACAGAAGTAATTGGAAGCAAAGCAAGAGAAAAGCAAAGGGAGAAGACAGACATACGTATAGAAGGCGTCACGGAGCTTTTCCATGCTACCGATGTAAAAACGTGGAAACCAGTGCGCAATTACTTGATATGCACGTTAAAAAGGAGCATGTAGAAGCATACTGGCCTTGTAAAGAATGCAAAGTGGTGTGCTTTTCAGAGAGAAGTAGGTTGTTCCATCAGAGCGTTTTGTGTAAAGTGAAAAAACAAAAGGTGATTACAAGAGGTGGGGTGGTAGGATATGATCAAATGATAATGGAGTGTCCAGTTTGTAAGAGAAAAGTGAAAGCACATTGGCTCTCCAAACATTTGAATGAGATACACGGGTTGATTGAAGATGGGCAATTGTGGAAGTGTGAATTCTGTGAGGAGGATGACCAGAGACAGAATTTTCGAACAAGGGAATATTGGCTGGCACATATGGATGATTGTCATGGAGGTGAGGTGAATATGGAAGACTTGATTGAGGTGGCTAGGAAAATTAATTCAAAAGAAGAGGTGAATATAGAAAAAATACCAAAGGGACGTAAGCGTAAGCTTACACCTAAGCAGGATGAGGGTAAAGCAAAAAAATCTTTTCGCAGCTCAAAGCCAAGCATTGCGAAAATAGAAAGAAGAACAAAATCTGGAAGAGTTGTAAAGCGAAAAAAACCTTGGTCTGATGAGTCAGAGGATGACGACGACAATTTGGAATTACGCTTAATGGATAGTGATGATGAACATGTCCAAGATAAAAGAAAGTTTAGAACACGAACGAGTCGTCGTCGGGTAAATTCGCTAAAAGTAAGCAAAGTGGCTAGTAGTAGTAGTTCACGCAAAAGTTATTTTGATTCGGAAAAGACTTTGGCAAATGTTCCATTGACAGTTCGCAAAATGTTTGATAAACAATGCAGTGTTCGTGTGAAAAGACTCTCGTTGGGAGAAATTGAGATGGCAAGGGGCACTATTAAAACTGAAAGAGATAAATAGAAACTATTTTATTGCTAAACTCCATGTTTTTTGTATAAATGGTAAATAAATGAATAATAAATAATGAATGATAAATAAATATGGCGAATCATTATTTGCTGACAAGCTGAATTTCATTATCGTCTTGTAATAAATGTGATATTTTAATTTATTCGTCATAACAAATGTTTGTGCAATCATTATTCAGCGCAATTATACTCTCTGAATCAGACTATACGCAAAATGGTCTATGTATGTATGATTTAACTATAGTTACTGACGCAACAAAAATTTTGGCACGTTCGTACTCCGAGTCCTCCACCCTATCCTCCATAATCTAGTATTTTAGATAAACTTCAATTATATAAATGCATTTGTTCTAGTTTTATTCTTCAGAGATCAGAACTTGACTCTTGACTTAGACAAATATTAAAAAACGGTTTGGTGTCAGTTTCCCGAAAGAGATTCTCTAGATACACTTTTTGCTTGAAACAAATTTGCTAGAAATTTTTATCCTCGAATGGACATTTAACCGCCTAACCTTTTGTCATGCATCAATTTGCTCGAATTAAAAAAAATTATACCAACTTCCACCAACCATTCAAATTTTTGGTAGATACAATGATTATAGCAATGAAAGACGACCGAATGTATATTTTACCATTCGTTTATC
>JAHZMT010002915.1:0-11373 GCA_027743785.1 Sinhomidia bicolor
CATACTTGTTTACGAAATATGCATTTGATGAGTTCAATACACATGCTTTAATTATATTATTTGGCAGGTCGAGGAAAAAGACTTTTTACTTCAAATTGTTTTTACTTAATCCTATAATCCTTTAATCCGATTCCGAGGTCGGTAGACGAGACTGGTCTGTATTAACTTGGGTCGGGTATTTCCACACAACCGTCACTTCATCTGCCTTTTTTTCTGCTGCAAACTCCTCTTCTTGTCTCTAATCAGTTCTGACATAATTCCTTTATTGTGGAATTATAACGCCGTGACATTACATTACTCCTGTCCCACTACTCACTACACACCCTCGGGTTTCATGCCTTTTCTCTCGCTGATTGGCATTATATGCATGGATACACTGTCCGAGTGTAGTACATAGTCCGATCAAACAAAATGTGTGACGCTGGCGGTGGAAGTACAGTATATAAAGTGTGATGTAATATGTTGCACGGTGAACGTTCGTTTGTTTGGGACTAGAACTACCACTGCACTACTACTGGGCATAATGGATTGTTGTGTGCCTGTCTGTATCTTTTAGTAAGCTTATTATTACATGCAGCAATAGATTTACGTTAAAAGTGATTTCAGAAATGGATTTGGATTTTACTGCTGCGCGCCGAGATGAAAGAGGCTGAAAATGTGCTTGTTAGTTTACTGGTTAGTTGAGGTATTTATAATGGTAAATCGTGCAGTGCATAGGTATATATACGTTGTACATATCGTGTGAGTTTCCTCCTTATTCTTCTTTTCTCCTTTTATTGTGTGTTTAGCTAAACACTTGAGTATAAGTAAAGTAGATGACGGGGGGAAAGCTGACGGTGAAAATAATACGAGAAAATGTACACCAGCGAGTGTATTTAAAGCAGCGGCAGCAGCAGCAGACGCTATTATTGTACACGCTTGTTGTTGTACTTTTATACATGGGCATGTTTTTGTATGTATTTGTGTAAGACGACGACGACGACGACGACAGCGACAAAACGTCACTCAAGTCACGGCAACTGACAAGGGGAAAAATGAAGTGACATTCACGCCATGCCATTACATTTATATACTTCCCATCATCATCATCATCATCATCCACAGCAGCAGCAGCACCAGTAGCGTAGACGCAACGTGATCGTCTTCGTCCTAGTCTTGTTCTTCTTACGGTTGTTATAATGGGCACTCGTTGTTTTTTAAAAGAAAAATCCTACAAGTAAAAAGATGCTTGCTTTAAAACGTTGCGAATGACGATGGATGCTCCGTTATTACATAAAACTATAAAAGGCAGATATTAATTTCCAATTTTTCTTCTTTCTCAGCATCTAGTATATCAGTGGAGAGGGAGGAGGCTATTAACGTGGCTAATGAATTTTTTGCTCATCATCACCAGATAAATTGATTTTAAAAACTCTATCAATTTATCATTAAAGTTGAGAAGATGATGATTAAAAGGATATTGTGGACATAATATATAAAGGGGTAATAAAACTTACACAATGTAAACAATACAATATATTCAGTTGATTTAGTAGAATTTGCTGGGATATGTATATACCGTATTTTCTCTAAATATTGTAACTACTGTAAAGTGATGCTGCTGTATAGAAAGGACTGACAGAATGTAGAGCTGCTAAAATTCATCCATTTCACAATTTTCTTAAGCTCATTAAATACATATTTATTTTTTCACAAATTTTTTTTTGCTCAAAACCTTTTCAAGTTTTTTTTGTGTATAAACTTCTCCAATACATAAATTAATAGGTTTAGGTACTTACTTGTCATGGTATTTTACTATTTCATTTTCTTCCTGTTTTTAAAAGTCCTCCTTATCGTAAACTAAATCTTTCAACCCGTTTATTTTTTTAAAATTATCTTACAATAATGGACAGTGATAAATAGAGGGCTGCTATAATTCGAGGGTTGCAATATGTAGAGTGAATACGGTAGCTTATTTGTATAGATAAAAACAAATGTTACCTCTCTTTCTCTCTGTTTACAACTACTGCCATTATTTTTGCACAAGAAATAAAATGCATTTTCTTTCCTAGAATAAAACGAGACAAAAGGTTTAATGGAGAGTAAAAGGGACTTTGTTTTGCAAAAGAATGAAAACTTTGTACACAACAGCAGCATATTTATTTCAGTGGCTGACAAAATACAAAGCACAAACTAGCTAAAATTTTACCACAATGCATTCATATACATATTTCCTAGTCATTCTACTGTGCCAACATTATAGCATTTCTAAAATCCCGACAAAAAGGATACTATTAGCTGCAAGCACACATTCCTTGTTGGCCTACTGTCACGTTTTACTGCGAGGCCTACTTCGTAGATCATTAGCCTCTCATTTCATGTGTCTCCTTTACATCAAGCTGAAAATGACAGAATGAGCCCGAGACTGCTATAGAATATGGCAGTGATTGAAGTTAAGTGGCTGCTTATTATACGTGCTTCAACATTTAGAAAGCAGCCGTTGCAACAGTGAGTGTCAGGATGATAGGATAGGATGGTGCGGAAAATAAAGGGGTTTTCCTTGCTGTTCAAGGTAGTATTGATGTCGTATGACATAATATGAAGCATTTATAAGCATTCCATATTTTCCAAAGACAGGAACACCCCCTTACAGTTCTGATATAGGTAATAGTATTTTTTATTATGGTTACATGATTGATTTGTCAATTTCGTAAGAATTAATTTGTAATATTTTTAATACAAAGTAAAAATTTTTTTCCAATGGGAAATAAATATTTTGGTTTAAAAAACTACATTAAGTATGTAATTTGAACAGTTGAAATGAACTCGTGCCTTTTTACAACTAAGCCTTCTGTGACGCTCAGAAGAAATAAATCTATTATAATGTACTAACGTTTATGTTTTTTACTGAACAAGATTTAGAAAGGTGAATTGCAACAAATTTTACAAATGAGTCAAATTCGCATGACAAGTAATTCAGTGGGAAGATAAAACTACAATATTAAGTAGCTTAGAGCGCACACATCAAAACGATTGCCCAAAGTCAACTTTTACTTATGCAGTTTGTAAGATTCTCTTCGTTTTTAACCCGGAACACCTGTTTCGTGTGTTTGTGTCGTGCAACTTTTTTTTACTAATATCATGGGCTGCCATTTTCATAAGAAAAGACTTGATCCTTGTGAATTGAATATTGATTCATCAACGCATCCATTATCACATGACATCATGAACATCGACGACATACTACATCACCACCGGTGACATCATATAAGCTTGCACACACTTTCGCTTTCCCTCTTCCCCTCTCTCTCTCTCTCTCTCTCTCTGCAGTCACTTAACTTTAAGCAGTGGTTGGTGGCAGCAGGTGTGCACAACAGGATTTTACCACTGCCATCACCTCGAAAAGTGTCCCTTTTGATTTGAATACTAATAAAAGTGAGCGCCTAACCCGCCGACAAGAGAAACACACAAGATGTGACCCGCTATTAATGAGATGAACAGACTGAACTTAGCAGCAGTAACAGCAGCTTCTGATGATGATAATGATATGCTCTGTTGGCTCCACCATCACCATGCATGATCAGTACATTTTTTGCACTACATTCTACTACAAACTGTGTTATTTTGAACATGCAAGCTGTCTACATATGTGGTGTGTGCGGTGTGGTTATTAATGATGATGATGATGACAGAGAGTGCATTTTGTGTACGGATGGTTGAGTTGCACAAAATGGTTGTTACACCATTATTATCTCGAGACAACGTTTATCCATTACTGTGTGNAACTGTGTTATTTTGAACATGCAAGCTGTCTACATATGTGGTGT
This sequence comes from Sinhomidia bicolor, assembly GCA_027743785.1. Taxonomy (NCBI): domain Eukaryota; kingdom Metazoa; phylum Arthropoda; class Collembola; order Entomobryomorpha; family Entomobryidae; genus Sinhomidia; species Sinhomidia bicolor. The sequence continues at coordinate 3,807 of JAHZMT010002915.1, forward strand.
GTGCGGTGTGGTTATTAATGATGATGATGATGACAGAGAGTGCATTTTGTGTACGGATGGTTGAGTTGCACAAAATGGTTGTTACACCATTATTATCTCGAGACAACGTTTATCCATTACTGTGTGCTTGGTAGAAAAAAATAACGTCCGACTGGAATGTGTGCACTCAAACGCACAAACGAGCCTCAGTGTAAATGATGAGGCCACACAGATTTCGTCAAACCAGGGAGGGAATCCAGATAAATAGGCTGGATTAATTCACAGCCTGTAATGATCCTTCTGTGCGTGTAGCTACATACATAATATATAGGTTAACTCCTAATAATTCGTATGGAATGCAATAAAGACCCTATAGATTACGTACGAATGTCTAAATCCAAACTCCCTGTCGTGTGTGGATTGCATTGCATTTAAATAAAAAACTCCGATGGGCCACATTGAAAAAATAAATACTGGCGTAGTCCAAAAAGGAATTTTATTTTCATAACCATAACGACAAAACTACATACTTGAGCTATGTATGTTATAAACAGGAAACTTTGTGCTTTTGATCAAAACTAGCTTAATGCAACAACACCATTTGTTATGTATGTAGTAGGTATAGCTATGCCGTGTTTGTCTCATGAAAATGTCTGCTCTTTATACCCACTTGGGTTGACTATGAAGCCACTTTCACTATATCATTATTACCATCATCATCATCATCATGATCTTCTGGTCGACGATGACAACGTCCTTCCTCCCATTATCACAACAGACTTGGCTCGTTTCCTAAAGAGACACTGGCTAAAAGAAGGAGCAAATAACACTATCCTCGTTCAGTATTGATTTGGCTGAAATCAAAATCAGATCAAGTCGGTTTACATCTTGCACACATATCATATAGGTACTAGCTAGCTAATTTGCTTACTTTTTCAAACTTGTGTCAAAAGCAAACAGGCATTTAAACTAAACTGCATCACGTTTGCATGTTATCCAACTCACCACTTTGTAAGCACCCATGTGCCTATTATCTACATTATTACTGCTATTATTATTATTATTATTATCTGCTGGAATGTCAATGTGTCCTTTCTCATCATCAGTGTTGAAATCTCAACAAAAAGGACTTTTTTGTTTAGCAAGAAGAAATCATACAGAGAGGTTGTTGTAGTATTCTACTTTGATATATTTTTTGTTGGTGCATTTACTATAACAAAGAAGAAGAAAAATTTCCCAAGCACTCCTTCCATGTATTTATTTATTTATTTTTACAATTCTCTCTAGTTTCTCCCTCCTTCTATCATACGTTTCCTTCCTTTTTCCGGTTCCGGGGGAAGTTGAGACATGGTGATTTTTACCATATTACCACTGTCAGCATCGCCCACCCCACCAGCTAGTAGTATCCGTTCTTTTTTTTGTATAAATCTCCTTCCTAGAAAAAGCTACTACCACATATTATGCCTATATAAGATGCAATGATGAAAAATAATCTACTTCCCCTCATTTAAGCATCGTCATCATGCTGACAATAATAACCAAGTCGTCATATTGACATATAGTATTTCCACATTTATATTACACTTTTTGTACTGCTACAATTAGGCTGACGACGTAATGCATGTACAAGTGAGACCCCATAGAAGTCGCAGTAGTAGTAGCAGTAGTTGAAGTAACAGTAAGAGGTTTCCTCTTTCTACAAAAAAAAGTTATGAAGCCATCTACGTCTCTTTCATACATCTGATGTGGAAACATGGCGGAAAGTAAGTATACCGGAAAAGAGACAGAGAAAGAGAGAGAGAGAGAAGGAAAGAGAACAAGAATAGAGACAAGTAGTGCAATGAATACGTAATAAGAAGGATTACTATGAATTGTTGTGTAGAGGTTTCCCTTGATCCATGATTATTACACCATATAAAAAAAAAAATTTTTTGTCGAGTTGCTTTCGGAGAATGATATGATGATGGTGGGTGATGTATAGGGAGCTGTATTGTCTTCTTTTCCTCATAAATTGCACAACAACAGCGACAACAACAGTAGTCAGTGGTGGAGGGTGAAAATATGGAATGCATTGTGAAAAAGAATGTGTGTATAAATTTACCAACAGGAATATCCAAACAGTGGTGGACTGTCAACCACGTTCCTTGTTTTAAAAGTTTCTATAACCAACTTACTCTATAAAAGTGGCAAGGTTGGGAGTTTCTTAAACAAGTTTTCCTTGGTGTATGTATACTGAGCTCTATAATATGCTGATAGTATGTGTATGCATGTATGTATGTATTTGAATAGGTACACACATTCGGTTGTGGAGGGAAAGTGGAAAACAAAGTTACTCTTTTGTTTGTCACTGTTTCTCCACATGTCATCTTAAAAACAACTTGCATACATTTTATTTCTCTGAAAGGATCAAGTAAATACGTTTATACGATGCTATTATTGCTGTTATTACTCAAACTTGTATTTTGTGAATACCTAGGTAGGTATTAGGTAGGTATGTATGTATGTAATGTGTACTAGTAAACTTGTTCTGACTGATCCTTTTTTTCCTTTACAAAAAAATCACTGCACTTTTGACTTTTGTATACCTTATTTTTGTACGCATTCATTTGTCTACAGTTTCTCCACAGATTTATCTACAACTTTGGCAATGAAATTTTTCACAGGGTCAACTTGTGTAAATATGCAAACAAATGAAGACGGGAAGCGTCAAACAACAAACATTGTTTTTTTTTGCATTGCGTATATTATGTACATGCTAATAAAAGCAGCTTTCTATTTTGTATTTACGCAAGCAACCACAACAACAATAATATCTTTCTTTACATTCTTACAGTAAGCCACTTTATAACAGTAAAGGACCAACCAGTATTCATCAACATCACATGAATAGGAGTTTTTTCTTTCCTTTTTTATTTTCTCTCTGTTTATTTGTGCGTCTCTGAAGGACAATATTTTACGCTATTCTGGTAACTTGTGTGAGCAACCACCAATTTCCTTTTCTCTGCTGCTGCTGCCGCCGCTTATTTTTCCTTATCAAATAAACTACATGCACTGGATTTTTTTGTTTACTTTTCTAAGCACTAGACTACACTAAAATGACAGTGGATTTACAAAAAAAAATGTTTGTTTGTATTCCAGGGATTACTTTCCACTACTGATTTCTTCCTTTTTGCTCACTTTCTTTCTTTCTTTTTTCTTCTTCTTTTCTCCATTTTGCTTTCAAAAACTTCCCCTTCTCCAACCACCTCTACCTCCTCTCTCCCGTTTACTTCGTCAACACAATTTTGAAATAGCAGTTTTATGTTCACTGGTAGTTTTGATACGGGGTTTATATGTTGTACATTATCCACAATACCCATACAACTACTTACACACAAGCAGTTGAGTGCATGCACATTCGGAATTGAGCATCATCCCATTATCAGCATGCCAAGTGGCTCTTCTCTGTATTTTTTGGCAAGCCATAAGTGAGGGTTGTATGTGTGCATGTGTGTGTGTGGGGTGGCTTCAAGTGGGGGAAAGGATCTTGTTTTGGCTTTTAACAAATAAAATGCTCACTTGAGCACTGAAACACACACACACACACACTCAAGTACGGAAAACATTGTTTCGATGGATTAAATTTCATAGGATAAATAAATAATAATATAGATTGGAAAAGGCAGGTGTAGATTTCACTTGTGAATGCCCACACTCACGCAATATTATGCACGGGTGGTAAATTTGGCTGGGTAAATACTTCTATCCACTTAAACGTTTCATAACGTCATTATATTTTTTTTTCTTCCTCTTTTGCTTATTTTATTACAACAATAACGTTCCCGGCCAAACTAAACGTTGTAGGACCCTGATGTGAACCTGTAGAACTGAGAGTGCAGCTGCAAAAAACAAGATCAAACAAGACTTGAAGTTTGAGAGTGTTCTGGATTAAAGAAGAGGGCTGCTGTGAGTACGAATGATAAAAAGGAGAAAATATTGATGACAGAATTAAATATTATACATATATATGATCTAGTGCATAGAGGGAGTTTTGGATGAAAACCTGTCTCATATTTCACAAGAGACAAGTGGTTGGGTCGTGTGTGTGTGTGTAAGGGCATACAGCAGTAAAAGGGAAAAGGAAGTGAAGCAAGGAGAAAACTTTGTTCTGCTGCGACTCTTTCTGAATTGATCTCACCCAAGGAAGAAATGCATGTACCGTTTCAGTATTTCTAATCGTCGGCGTCGTCACTTGTAGTATTTGGGTTGGGGGCAGCAAACAAATATATTATTTACTATTGACTTTGTAAGCAAACCTTTTGGCCATTTAAATAAATACCTTTCGCCTCACTGTACTACTTAGATTGCAGCGCACAAAAATTGACTTCAGATTCGATGACTGTTTCTATAAGAAACGAGAAAGGGATCGGGAAAAGGAGCAAGGTGTGGTGGTGGTGGTGTGGTGGTGGTGTGGGTGCCACTTGAGCTGTGTGCACACACACACGGGCACAGTACAATAATGCGAGTGGAATTGGGAGGAGGACGTTTGTTTTCCCATGATATGAAGTCGGAACAGTGACAGGGAAAAGGAGAAACGCTTAGCCAACAAAATTCCGGTTGTTCTGTGATGACAACGTTTTCCATGTCGCGGTGGTTGACTCGCTTAGGTTTTTAAAGTAATAAAAAAAGTACGGCATTTTATATACTCCACTTTTTTGTGGAGTAGCAGTGTAGTAACTTTGGCAAAGTTGGGTGGGACAAGTAAAAAGAAGAAGAAGAAAAAATATATATATGTATATTGGAATAGGTAGGTGGCATTTTGACTCGGGCTGGCTCTCCCTGGATTGGAAATCACAACGGACAGATTTATTATGCAGAATAGTTGCAAAATAGCAAGAAGGGAAGAAAGTAGACAGCGCAAGTAGACTGATGATTTATAGCGTTTTAATGAAAGAAAACGAAGTAGAGAAAAGAAGGATTGAGCAGGGAACTTGCTATTTTTTTCGAACAGTTGTGGCGTTATAATAAACTTGCGACGTCTAGACGTACACTGTGCAGTACTTATTGTTGTTGTTAATACTACTACTATTATTATTATTATTTACGCGTTTGAATATTCAAAAGCTTTTGTTGCTCTGGAATTTGTTGCTGTTTGCTACTGCTGTCTAATTCTTTGTTGCTGGTCGCCTTTTTCATGGCAGGCCATTTTGGAAAAAGTATGTCGTTTTGCTCCCATGCCTTTAAAAAGCAAAAGAAAAAAAGGCAGTAAATCAGAATTGTCAAACTGGTTGCTGCTATAATAGCTTAGTGAGCTCTTTGCAATATATTTTGACAGTTTTATTTTAACTGCGAGCATTGCGTTACCTGAAGTCAATATACTGAGATAGTGAAAGTGGGTAACATTTCAAAGACCTTTCTTTATTATTTTTTTGGCAAAAAGATTCGTTGGATTCTTTTAAGCTGCAAATGTGACACTCATTTCAGCGCTTTTCATTTTCCTCTGTGGTTCCCTACTTATCTAACGTGCGTAAAAGATAATAAAGAGAATCCTAGTGCCATGCATGTGTGTGTGTGCGTGTGGCAACAAGTCAGAAAGAATAATTTTTACACTAGCCTATATCACTCTGACACCAACATTTCTCAGCTGAATAATTTTTCAAAAAAAAAGAAGTTTGTAAAACCCAGTCAAGCAGCAAGGAAAGATAAATAAAGAAAGCGAAAGCAATTAAATCAGAAGAGTAACACTGTACATACTTACATGCGTATATATTTACTGCGTAAGCATTTGCGCTTTCTTTGAAAAGAAAACTAAAAAAAAATTATAAAATCTTTTGTAATTTTTTACACTCTGTTACTTACGTGCTCTCATATATATATATATATATATTTTGTCTTGCCATCATTTCCTACGTGTTTTTTTTTGTACGGCTTTGCTCCACGCTCGTTAGAAACCCTCCACACACTAGCGCGTATTTATTATTATTGCAACTTAAGTGGAAAAGTACGTGCTCAGATTTCTTAAACTGTCCGTTTATATATTTTTTGCGTCTGTTTTGTGTACGAAACAAGGCTGTTCACTCTTTAGCATTAATTTTGTATGGTGAACTTACTTTTTTTGGTAAGATATGAGAAGAGAAAGAGTACAAAAGAGCACAAAAAATGGTCACGTGGTGTGATGTGCCGCCGAGATCGTGAGAGCGGGTGGTGGGTGGGTTAGTTGATGTTAGTGGCTATATTTTTTCTGGCTTATTTATTCATTTCCTCTAACATTCATTTCATTCCTTTTCTTCTTTTCATGTTAAATCATGCAAACTACAAGTTAAAAGGATAAAAAAAAAATACCAAGCACCACCAAAAGTGTAAAATCTCTCGCCTTTTCTCCCTTCTCAAATCTCTCAAGCTTTAATTTTTCATTCCCCACACTGTATTAACCAAACGAATAATGCAACATCTTTCAGCAGAATCAACCGTAAACGACGACTGGTTTTTTTTTGTGAGAGTGGATATGAATGGAAGGAATTTCTTGGTAAAGAAGAGGGTGATGATGAGCTGATGAAAAGGATGCTTGCCACTTGAGTTGCTACAGAGTACATAATAAGTGTGCACACTCACACTTAATTACCATCAAGTAATTCTAGTTTTTGTTTACTTTCTTGAACTACTTCACTCTCCAGACACTCTACTACTTACTCTTTGGTAGTTTTATGGACGCTTCCTTTTTGGTCATCGTCATCTCAGCCTTGTTGTTGATGATTATTAACCTTTCTTCCTACTTGTTTTTAAGTATTATTTGTGTATGCCACAAAAATAAGCTGATGGACCTTGTAAATTTTGCTACTGCTTGTGTTTCTCATCCCTTCTTAAATTTATCATCAAGAAAAATAAAAAAGACTAAACCGCAGACACAGGGGCATGTAAAACAATTGGAGCAAATTAAATAAATAAGCTGCGTGTTGGTGGTGTTGTGACGGGGAACACATTGCTCCTTTCTCCCAGAAAAGGGCCACGTTGAAAAGGAAAAAAAAGTACGCAGACAACTGACAATCAACAGCACTTCTTCTCATTGTGACACCACTCGTCACCTTTACCAACTGGTTTCCATGATTCCAGCCACCCTCCTTCTTCTCTTTCACATAATTCTACACTCTTGAGAAGTTGATCTGATTTCTCATTCTCCATTTTTTACAGAATGATGTCCCCTCTCTCTCTCTCTCTCTCTCTCCATCATCCATCTCTCAGAGTGTGTCTCTCCCTTTTCTTCGTCTTGAATGGACTCTGTGCTTCTTGAGTTTCCTCTTGAATTCTTAATTAGACTGTGTAACGCAAATCTTTTATTACCAAGATAGAATAATTTGATACAGCCCTCCAGAAAAACCACAATAAACAATGATGACACACACGAGGGAAAACTGAGAAATTCCACTTTGTAAGCGGCGTCGCTGTGCAACAGTAGTGGTAAGAGATAGTGGTGGTGAGAGACGGTAGCGTGAAATTAAAGACAGTTTGAATGAGTGCTATTGGCAGAGAGGAAAATTATCATCATCATCATTCATGACTAGATAGCTACGTACCACACTTACGTAAACTACAAGCATGATTCGGTCTGTTC
>JAHZMT010002916.1:0-12607 GCA_027743785.1 Sinhomidia bicolor
ACCTCGTGACCTCGACTGATTGCTCACAAAAAACGTAATTAACTTAACAAGTATTTTTTGCGACAAACTCCGTTATGCGAACGTAACGTTATGTTTTGCGACAAACTCCGTTATGCGAACGTAACGTTATGTTTTGCAGCAAACTCCGTTGTGCGAACGTAACGTAATTTTTTTTGCGTGTGAACGCGTGACCTTGTGTTCTCGAACATGTTACGGGTAGTCATGACAACATGATCATGATCATCATCACGGGGTTCCTTGTAGGAGCGAGTAAGTACGTAGAGTAAATCTTTTAGATTAAGGAACGCTATCACCCCTTTTCGAAAAGTACAAACTCCGCACCACACACGACACTTATTCTCTAAATGAAGAGACGAGAGAATCAAACCCGATAAAAAAAAACATAAGCGTTAAAAAAATTCCAGGTTCTTTTTTAAATATTTATCAATAAAGAGAGAGAGAGAAGAACAACAAAACTCCAAAACAAACGTTTCAAGTTTTCAAGTTTCAATATTCCTGACAAATTTATGACGACAACTTTTTTCATTTTCACGTTTCTCGTCTCGTTACTACTACACACTCTCCAGCGTACAAACAAGTTTAATAGTTAATACGAGAAAAAAAGTCCAGAGAGAGAGAGAACCCCAAAAAGAATATATAAACCGCTCGTCAACAATAATGTCACCAAACATGGGATCATAATATTGATTCTTTTTTTTCTTCTTCTCCTCCTCATCCTCAGCAGCAGCATCAGCATCAGCAGCATGAGCAGCATTAAAAAAAAGTAACACATCTGAGGAGCAGAAAGTTGTGTCCGCAGACAACCCGATAACATCATGATATATTAAGTTCGTCTCGTTTTCATAAGCACCGCGACAACTTGACACGTACATATACGCCTAAAAAGAAAACAATGAGTGAAAAAAAACCCGACCCATTATCGTGATGATATTATAATATAATGTGTTTCTTAATCATGATAACGAACCCACCACTCATCATCGTGTATGATGACCGATGCTCTTCATAAGTACATCATAACATTCCTCCAGAATACTCATAAGGATACTTAAACCCATTCATCATTCATTAAGATACGTGCAGGAGAACCTGAAAGCATTTGCTTGTTTTACAATTTTTCTCGTATACGCTATTTTTTTCGAAACGAAAAAAAGGAAACACATTCGCTTGAATTAAAAAAACTTGTTGGGTATGTTACGCCGTAATCTAAACTGCCATCTTATTATTTTTATTATTTTATTCCTTCGCATCTACTCATTCTTTTTTCGTTTATTAAATTAAATTATTACTTATGATATTACTTTTAATATCCACAAACTTGTTTTCTTCTCTTGTCATCATCACGGGGTTCATTATTATTACAACATTATTTAATTAACATGACCCGCTCGTCTCTCCACTCATGTGAGTTATGATGAGTTATGACGACGCTCCCTTTGCGAAATACTCTTGATCGAGTTATCATATCTCCTCCAATCATATTAACCGTAACCGTAGCAGCGGTGGCAGCACCGTACACAAGAGACCTGTGTGTTTGCAGAGAGAGGAAGGTGTGAAGTGTGAACATGCAATTACAGAATCACAGTTAAAACACAAGTTTTAATAGCGTTTTAAGCGATCCTAACAAGCAACTAGCAATTAAAATATTATTACTTTATCGTGTGGGTGGAATAAGCACTGATATTCTATGGTCAGTCATCCTGTTAAAAAAATGCATACACACACATACGTACGATTATTCGTTTGCTGCTGCTGCTGCTGGCAACAATATTATTTTCCTGCTTGAAAAGATAGAGTGAGTAGCATCACACGAAAGAGCATATCAACACAGCACTCTTCTTCTACTAACCACAGCAACAACGAAAACTACCATCCGTACTTACTATCTACTACTGCTTGCTTTGCTACTCTCTCTCGTCGTCGTACATCTCATCATCGTCGTAGCAACGAAGCACACAGAGAGAGAGAACATACAAGAGCATCGAGCAGAGCTACTACTGACTACTACTCCCCTTCTTGCTGCTGCTTCTTCTTCTTCTTCTTGTTCCTCGTCGTGGTATCGTAGTTATCCTACCTACCTTCCACGAACAACACACAATCCAAAAAAAAAATTGATATTAATATGCTATCGTGTGTGAGTTGCTATCACAGCATATCATATAAAAATATCATAAAAGGCAGAGGAGAGCGTAAAGGCTCTGTATGAAATAAAAAAAAGCGGTGGTGGTGCGTAGCTCCGCCTCAATCCCGATTCTGATCCAATGGGAGCGGAGAGTGTTATGAAATTTCATATCTCGGGCGTTCCTCGCCTCTTCTCTGGGTGTACTCGCGAGAGCCGACCTGCGCGCGTATAACGTATAATTTTATGATGAGTTATGATTTGATGGTGTATACATGATCGTACACGGGGTGAACGTATACGTATTTAATTGGACTGATTTATTGAACCCTCAATCACGACAAAAACATCTCACAATGACACTCATAAAATACGTGTGTGTGTGTCGCGAGCATTCTTACAACGTCACGTTTTTATTGATTGTAATTTGTTTTGCATATAAATATATTTTCATGAGCCATCTTTAAGGGTGTGTAGCGTTAAGATGACCTAAAAATATCAATCTCTTTTTTTGTAACCCTACGTTACATAGCCTACGACGTCATAAATCATCCCCATTTGCATAGCACAATAAAACGCGCGTTTTATTACGCCGTAAATCAGACGATCGTTTTTGGTGGACTGTAAATCATACGATCGTAGTAATAATCTTAAATTGCACGTAATTGCACGCAGCAAATAATAAACCTTCAAGCCGTGCATTACCACCGGAGCCTACTTAATACTTTACTATTTTTAAATCCTCTCCTCATCTTCTTCTTTCCCTGACCCCGTTTTTCAAAAAGCGACAGATGACATATTATTACGTATTGTGTTGTTACGAAATGAAAAAAAAAATATATTTTTAAGCTCCTTCGGAATCTATTCGGTCCGTTTTGTGTGCAGATGTACACGAGGATTTAATTATTTTCCACTTGAGCGTTTTCTTTCATGAATTTGTGTATTTGTTGAGCGAGACTAAGAACCGTGGGTAGTAGTAAAAAAACGCGTTAAAAAACGCATACTTCCGTGATTTCCCCTGTAATTTCCACCGCACTAAAGTAAAGCAATAAAAAAATTGTACTCGCATAACTACTTAATTTGATAATTGGATAACTACTCCCCAATTTTGTGGGAGTTTCGTTACCTGGTACTTATAACTGCTTAATTTCCAGGTACGTAAATAAAATATTAGCACAAAAAAAAATTGAATTTACTTGTCAAAAAAAAAGAGGAGAAGGGTGACCTGTCAAAGAAACGCAAACATATCATAGGCTGGTGATGTGTCTAATATGTGTTGTGTCAAGTATATTTAATATGCGGTAGTATAACTCGTTACTGTTTACTTTCCGTCAACGTCCTCTCTCTCCATGCATCATGATTCCATAGAAACTGTCAACTGCTCAAATGAATATATTTGACAAGTTTGCTTTTTCTCCCCCCTTTCCGTATTGAATGAGCTCTCTTTTGGGAATTGACATGAGCAAACGCGTGTTCGCGTTCTGATTTTTTTTTTCTCTCTGTAAAAATGGTTGTCGTGACAGGGAAATATTGTTGCTACGAGACTCAATATTCATTAAAATGATGATTGACAAAAAAAGAGGAAAAGTACTTTGGGGAACGGATGCTTTTATATATATTTTTTGAGTACACGACAATTTCAATATTTTATATACATGGTCATCAGAAAGCATTCCAACACGACAAAAATAGCATCTTCCTCCTCAACACACAAAACAAAAATCCTTTCCACAAGAAAAAAATATCATTCCAAGTTACTCCAAACAAATAACACAACCCTCCTCCACCACCACTCTTCTACTACACCAACACAATATATCCCAGAGAAAAAAAACTCAATCCTCCAGAAAAAATAACATCATACTACGAACCAATTTCTCTCTGCACATTCGTTTTTTTCTCTCTCTCTCTCTTTTTTGCTTCTGCTGCTGTTGTTGTCGAATGATAATGACGATCATCATCGGGTATATGGTTTTTCTAGCTTCCTTTTCTCTCTCTCTCTCTCGTTTTCATCTCCGATCGATAAAACACACGCGCACACTAGCTTAATTACGTATATAGACAACAAAAAAAATTTAATCATTTTTGTATACGCTTATATGGGAAAAAATATAGAAGAAGAAGCGAGAAGGAAAAGAAAAAAAAATCCATAAATTTTTGACCACTGGTCAGAACAGAGAAAATGAGATTTCTCTCTTTCTCGTTGTTTCCTCCCTATCCTCCCAGATCGATTCGGTGGATGAAACGTAGTAAACGTGGTGGTCAAAGAGAGAGAGAGAGAAAAAAAAAGAAAATAATAGCTAGCAGGTGCAGTCTCTCGTTGTCCATACATATATCTCATCATTATGCGCTATCAAAATAACTGCGCAAACTCGCGTGAGTCCGAATATGAAAAGAGGAGGACACAAAAAGCTACAATATAGAGCTGCACAATATTCGTTATCTCTTCTGGTCACTCACACAGACAAAAAAAAATACAGCAGGAGCAGCAGCAGCACAAAAATACTCAAAAAAAAAAAATACTCATAAGCGGAGAGAAAGGCATAAAAGGGCAGTCAGCACAACTGACCCTTGTAAGCCTGGTCAAGTTACTATTCTTCGCGATCGATTTTTTCCCCCTTGTGTTCTCTCTCCCTTGTGTAAAATATTTATACTGTATCGTAAATAAAAGTGGACAAGCAAATGTCCAGTAGCTTCCCCCTCTTCTCTACATAATTATTATGGTTGTGCACACGACAGTTGTACCGTAATTACGGACGCTCCGTCTAATTTTTTTCTCTCTATTTTTTGAGAAGCATTATCGAAATTGTGGAGCAGCATGTCCAGTTATGAATATTACTGCTGGACACATATATTTTGACCCTCTAGTTTTATTGACGTGATAAATCTCTGGAGAGTGACAGGCTGAAGTAGGAACGAAAAGGTCTCGCACATCAAAAAAAAAAGAGAAAGATGAAATATTTAAAACGTGGATCTCTTCACACGTTACTTAACACAAGTAATCCGCATTACATGGCATTACATTTGTTATTTTAAAATAAATTCGAGTCCAACCCCCAATAAAAATTGATAAAGATTCTGACAGATTATTATACGCATTCACGTCATGACACTTCCGATAATAAATCAGACGATACGGGGTGAAGCGAGTAAAACTTTTTAACAAGTAATAAATCATAGAGTCGCGTGCACAAATAATTAGATGCTTAACACTACGCATAGATGTAAAAAAAGCATCATAATTATGTACACAAAACGAAATATTGTAAACAATATTGTGTGCATTTCACTCCCCCTCCGCGCATAATATTCCGTTTGACAGAAAAGGTTATTCCGTAAATGCTAATACTTCCGAGTGAGTACGTTTGATTAAAAGTTGTGCGCTCTCTCTCTCCCCCTTCTTCTTCTTCTCTCTCTGTCTCTCTGTCTCTCTCTCTGTGTGTGGAGACATTTTTCGTACACACTGTATTTCCAAAAAAGAAGAATAAGAGACATCGTATATTCCGAAAGAAGAAGAAGCATCGTATATTCCCAAAAAAGAAGCAACGTAATCAAAATGCAAAATGAGAGAAATATTTAGTGTAACGAACGCATATGAATATTTACGATGTCTCTGCTCTCCCACTAATTTCACAATTTCACCAAAAACGCCAGAACCATACGACTAATCCATATAACACTACATAGCAAGTACCACCACCACCACCCTCATAATTTTCTGATGAATTTGAGAAGATAACAATAGTGTATGTACAAGAAGAACCTGTCACAGCGCACAAAACAAACTCCACTTGTCCTTTTTTCCCCGTGCAGCAGCAGCACAACATCATTGAGAAGAAGAAGAAGAAGAAGCTGGCAATAAAGCAACGTATCTCCCCCTCTCTCTCTCTCTTTTCCCAATTTATCTACTTCATTATAAACGTTCCAGCTCCTCGAATCCTATGAATCCTGAATGATTTATACGCGCTTACAACAGAATTTATTGTTAGCCTCGTCGCGTTTTACTACTACTGCTCACTTTTATTATGCTTCTCGCCGATTAATAACACGACACGATAGATAAAAGGATGAATAGATCGAGAGAGAGGGGAGCAACACAATATTATAAATAACTTCTCTCTTCATCATCATGCTCATGCTCATCAATATTTTTTTTTAAAACTTTCTCTCAACTTGATTGGCAGGCATATTACTGATTCAATTGCACCCGAGAAATTAACCTCAATTTCATATCAAACTCACCCGGGTGAGTCCCCCTTCTCCCCGATAAATCATTTCGAGAAAAATCATATTAAAGCATAATGTACACACTTAAGTGATTATTACCAACCGGGTTATGTACGTTACGCATGCACAAAAAAAAAATATTGTCATGTTGTTTGCGCTTGAACTTGAACAAAAATGTGAGAAAACTCAGTCGTGTAGAGAGAGAGCGAAGAAACCCCCTTTTCCGTATTATGTCTAAATTTAGAAAATAACTTCCTGGTGATGCGTATTCAAACAACATGCCTTTTGTCTCAGCACTCAACATGATAAAAAGATGTGAGGAATAGTATTTTTTCGAGAATTTCGATAAATACACAACAATCGTATAATTCACAATTAAAAACATGCACGCATGACAGTGAAATCAGAGGTATACATGACAAGCAGAATGAGAAACAAAGATGAGAAAAGGTCATTGTCTTGAAACGAAAGGATTCGTGTTAATAATGTAACGTTATTGGGAAAAAATACTATGAATAAATGAAATCCCCATCTGTCATCCGAATATTAATATTCTCCAATTTTACGGATCAACGTATCACATAATAGTGTAATGATGACGAGGCTACTTATCTTTTTTATCTACATACGTAGCACAGTAGTTGCATCCCTTCATGATTACCAGATAAGTAGTGAGGAGCGCGATCCATTTATGCTGAGTCAGAGAATATCATCATGAAACGGAACGTATGAACGTGGAGATCGATATGTAGTAATAAAGTATCGTATTAAAAAATATGAAATTTTGTACGAGAAGAAGTGAACAAAAAAAATTCCATCATACATATCCCGATTATGCACGCATGTATTTCACACATCACAATTTAACTCGAAGAAACAAAAAGGAGCGAAGAATAGACCGAACACAATAGCGAGTGTATAAAAAAAAAGCGTTACGGTGCTCTAATAATAACACGACGAGAGAGAAGCAACAAACGATCATATACGAACCAAGAATCCAAAACGACAGCGATTTATTGTTTTAATCCGCACAAAAGTAGCAAAAAGAAATTAAAAAACAAAAAAAAAAGTCAGCTCACTCGTGAAAAATATTTGTATCGCGAACACTGCCAAGAAAGAACACGATGATTTGTACGATTCTACAAAATAACTTTTTTTTTGATACACAAAACCCAATCATGATGATAAAACATAATCACGCATATTTATACGTTTTCTTGGCAGAAGAAGAAGAAGAAGAAGAAAAAAAGAATCTTTCATATCGTGCATGCCAGAGAAAGAACCCTATTGTCATCATATCACTCACTGCGACGTGTTTTTATGATTATATGATTTTTTTTCTGCGCTATAGAGGTTTTAAACTTTTTTTTTTTAGGATATCAACCGTGAACACATCATCGTGTACACAATGCAAGCTTGAAAAATTTTTTTTTGGTAAGAAAAAGTTTTTAGAGAATGAAGGAGCGAAGCATCATACCGACAAAAAAAAGAGAGAAGAAGAAGAAGCAAAAACGCCATATGGCACAACAACAAGAGAGTCATGATCATCACACACCGACATACACGACACTATCACCACAAAAGAACGGAGTAGAGTTGAGTTTCATAAAAATAATATACGCAGAAGAACGTGTAATCATAAACGTATTGTTTAAAAGCGAAAAAGCTCATTTTTAATGTGAGCGTAAAAATAGAAATATACGGGGATCTTCGAGAAAAAATAAATAATTTACACATTAAAACCACACACAGAAACCCGGGATGCTGTAGCATGTATCCCCGACACTGCTACTCAACTTTTTCCTACTCGCCTTGTTTTTTTCACATATCTGCATAAAATCGATATGATCATCTTGCGTTCCTTTTGAAGAAACGCGAAGCAGCAGCAACACAGATACATTTTTTTACAGCAAAAAAAGGGGGAAAAAGAAGCAAAGTTATTATTTTTTCTCTCTCTCTCTCTCTCTCCGCTCAGCTCCTTCTTTTTTTTCTCTCTCTCTGTTTGAGGGGAAAAAAATTGATGGGATGTTAGTATTCTTCCCTGTACAATTTTTTTTATATGTTGTGAGCTGGAGATAAAAAAAATATATTATTATGCAAACGGTATAAATATGCAAATGCCGATGAACAGTATTGATTTTTGTGTAAAGGACTCCTCCCCCGAACGAGAAAGCCGCGTTCCAACGTTCATCATCACTCGCGCGTGTTTCATCATCATAACAGCAAGTTCTCAGAGTCTGATGAGGACGAGCATCTTAATGAACGTAATCAACAGCAGCAGAGCGAGCACGAGGACGCCCGACGAATGCAAATCAGCGAGAGCAGGAGCAAGAAACACAAGAAAATACGGTTGGACGAGGATGTGCTCATGATGGCTGGGGAAGGGGCCAAGGAAAATATCATCCTTGGGGGGAATAACAATAATAACGGGAGTGGCAGCAGGGGCAATAGGAAACAACCCGACAGGGGCAGCAAAGGTTCGTTGCTTCGTTCATATTTTCTTTTTTTCATATGCTTTTTTTTCAACACGTCGACTGATCGGGGTAAAACGAGAAATGATGAAATGTTTTGTAGACGAAGACGCCGAGTCGGTGAACGAGGACGCAAACAACAACGAGCACAGTAACGAGGCGAGACTGGGAAACAGCACGCTAGACGAAGATAAGGTAACGTTTATTTTTATTTTTCGCTTTACTTGACGCTAACGTATCGTGTTGGTTAGACGGGAGCATCATCACTCCTGACATCATCATCCGCCGGAGCAGCAACAGCGGAGGAGCAGAACGCACTGAAAGAGTCGATGACAGCCGCGATTCAGAATCTCATTGGAACGTGGCCCACGACCTTGGCGTGCGGGATAGATGGGAACGAGGAACCGCTCAAGGCTTTACAGCATAACAAAGTAAACACACATATTTGCATACAAACACGCGAGCATGCACACACACACGCATCATTCTCTTGTTGTTGTTGTTGTGCGTATATAGGACGCAATGGCAGCGTTCGCAGCAAACGCACTGAACGCAGTAACCCAGCACCACAACACAACGATCCAAGACCTCGCGCTACTCAGGTCAACGCTCGTCACTCTCCAGCAGCAGCAAATCCTCCAGCTCCACTTCATCCAGCAGCTCCAGCAGCAAATTGACGACGACGATGACGACGACGATGAGGTGCCCCTTGACGAGTCAATCGGTAATAATAGCAAGAAAAAGGGTACGCCGCCACCGCCAGCACCACCCACAAGCAGAGGAGCAACAGTAGCAGCAGCGGAGAAGCATCCGAAGAAGGAAGGTAAAGAGAGTGGAGCGCAGCAGGAAGTGGATAAGAAGTCGTCGTCAATGTGCTCCCTATCGCCGCACTTTGCCTCGTTGCTCAACTGCGCTAACCAGGACCCGAACAGACCGCTATCACCTGGTCTCCCACCACCTCACGTTCTCATGATGGGCATGCACGCTGAGAATTCACACATGCCCGGCGGGGGGCAGGCACACGGTAGCGGGAACAGTGATGAACGGGGTGGTGGCATGAGTGGTGGCGATCCCATGATGATGATGAGTAATATGCTGCTCCCTCCGCCGCCCGTCAACACGCTCGAGGTGCTGCAGAAACGGGCACAAGAGGTCGGTTCAGTTTTTTAAAAAAATTTTTTCTTATTTTTTTTATTATTTTGTCTTGTTTTTCTTATTTTTAATTTGCTTTTTTTTAAACATCATGTTTGCGTAGGTGCTTGACTCTGCATCTCAAGGGCTGCTGGCGAGTTCGTTGGCAGCGGACGACCCCCGTAAGAAGGGAATTGGTTATGACAAGTCGCGAGAGCCGTTTTTCAAGCACCGCTGCCGCTACTGTGGAAAGGTAAGGAACAAGTTAGGTTTAGTGTAACATCTCAATAACGTGACGACGTGTTGGTATTCGGCCGGACAAACATCCCCACCTGATCTCTCGCCAAACTTCACAGGAGGCTCTCAGCAGCAGCAGCAGCAACCACCGCATTACATGAACCTATTCCCACCACACCATCCATTCCACAGCATAACGGGTGGTCCTCCACCACCACCGCCACCACCACCACCACTACCTCCTCCTCAGCAGCAGAACAACAGAGAGTCCAGCATATCGGCACTGCTCCGTTTCGATATGATTAGTAAATATGAGAGCAGCGAGCCCCCTCCACCGATAATCAATACCCCGCAAGATCTGAGTAAGAAAGATCATAAGCCCGACGCTCCACGAGCACGCACTCGAGAAGAGAACCGATTCGCTGGAGAAGCTGATGCTGGAGTAGAAACTGATGAGAGCGTGGAGAAGCAAGAACTCGTTAGAAATATGATGATGATGATGATGCGAGATAAACCGAATAAGGTAACTAATGTGTCTGGTACGGAGCAACACGACGACGTCGACGACAACGACACAACACCGTATCGCAGTAATAATCGTCGCTCAAAGAGCAGACCTAGGAGGAACGTTGAAGATCAAGATTTATTTGACGGGGAGGAAGAAACGGAGATGCCTCAGAACTTGTCCAATAACAATATTAATGATCATGATCGTGTTGTTCTTCATGATGACGACGTCGACGACGACGACGACGACGTTGATGATGATGATGATGATGAGGAGCGTGATGAAACACAGCAGCAGCAGCAGCAGCAGCATCAACTTGAGGATGAGGAGGATGAGTTGCACCATATATCCCGTATTGATGGGATGGTCAGGCGTAGGGAGTTTTGTAGCGAGGAGCGAGAGACTCGTGGTGGTAGCATTGGCAAGGTGAGTACACACAAGTCCGGTTTTTTTTTCTCTCTCTTCATATTTCGGGGTGCTCTATACTGAGCAGGTGTTATGATCATTGGCTGGGATTATGGGCTAGGGGGTGGACTATCATGTTCAATGCGGTTGCGTTATGAATATTATGACAGGGTGGTGGTGGTGGTGCTGATCAAGCCTATATGAACATGATGATGTGTTTCTTTGCTGATGAGATTGATAAAAAGGTTAAGGTAATTTATTATACGATCCTCTGGACATAAAGGGTGGTGGCAACCATAAAGGGTCTTTTTTTAACCACTCGTCCCTTCAACAAGCAGGTTTTTTTTTCCTCTCAACACAAACGTGTCGCTCGAAACAGGTTCGCTTTTAATTACGCTTTCTCGATGGAAAATGCCAAGGCCCGAAGCACCATCGATGGTATAAAATATTCCATCGAGTCTGTTGGTTTATCAGAGAAACAGAAACAAACAAAAAAAGTTACTTTCACACTTCACTTTTTTTGACACTCATGAAATATGAGCAGCCATTTATTGTCGTTTTCCCTTGAGGGTTCTGCTTTTTTACATTTGACAACGGTCAAATAATGGAAATGGATAATGGAACGACATGATAAAAACTTTGGAGGGATCAATAACGCAATGTACGCCTTTTGATGACAATAAATTGGGAAAATATTAGGTCGGGGTGAATTTATCGAGGGTTGCATTTGCTCCCATTATTCAACTTTGGAATAAACTTACAATCTACGCGAATCTTACATGCACATCTCATATTAAACTGCAACTACGCAATTAGGTGCTTCTTGTCAGTCGATTCATACGAGAGCAGTGAAAAAATAAACAAAGAAACCTGCTCATCAACAGAAGCTTCGACCCTTTTTTGCTCCACTTCAAACACACACGCACGATCAGCTTCAGTTTACTCAACAATTCGTACGTACTCCGCGTGATGAAAAAAAGAGACCCTTGAAATGAACACTCTAAAGTTATTTTGAAACACCACCACCACCACCCATCATCACGATCCCGTTCTTTCGACACAATTAAACGTGTAAAAAAATGTTTTAAAAACGGATTCCAGCAGCACACATCAATCTCCCACGCCCACGCCCCAGACCGCCCACACTCAGCCTCGACATTCCTCCGGTCGCAGTCGCAGGACCTAAGACTACTCCTGCCGTCGTCAGCGACCTCATCCCCGACCACGTCGTCCCCGTCGTACGCGTCCTCCCAGGAGCCATCCCCGTCGAAGCACTCGCCATCATCACAGCCGCAGAACTCGGACATAACGAAGGACCCGGCAATCTACACGAACCTGCTCCCCCGACCCGGGTCAAACGACAACGCATGGGAGAGCCTGATCGAAGTGACAAAGACAAGCGAGACGAGCAAGCTGCAGCAGCTGGTCGACAATATCGAGCACAAGCTCACCGACCCGAATCAGTGCATAATATGCCACCGGGTGCTG
>JAHZMT010002917.1:0-27890 GCA_027743785.1 Sinhomidia bicolor
TATTCCATATAAATTGAATGTTTAGTCATTTCTTTCAGCATTTTTGATACATAAATGATATGATGATGATGTTTACTTAAATTATGAATGAAAAATGAAACCATTCTATTCATTCAGTAAAATAACGTTCGTAAAATGGTTTGGCTGTTGTTTTTCTGCACGTGGGTTGACAGTCGTTGCATATTTATTGCCTCGTTTGTGAAGCATCCGGCTTCTCGCTAAACGTCGGGAGAACATCATCAGCAACACTGCGTATGTATATGTGCTTTACACGCATATATGCGTTAGATTGATTGATGTAAAATGATTTCTCAATAACCCTTGTTGTAGGTGTGTGTAGGTCGTGCACGAGTATCATCTTTACGAATCTGTCCATTTATATACTTAATTACGTGATTCATTTAATAGTAAAATAGGTACAGATAGTGCATAGTCATGTCATATAAATAAGCCATGAATGAACCCATGGAATTCAGAGTTGTTGTACAACACCGGGATCTCTATTCCCATGCCATAACTAAATAAAAAAAGTAAAAGTCGATATGTATGGAATGTTGAGACGCAAGAAGTAAGAAAGAAGCTTGTTTGTACTGGTGCAATATATTATCGAAAAGGCGGCGGAGAGCACATTTTAGAGTTGAGTCGTTGAGTGGAATGAGTGTGGGACGTGGGATGCATAAATTCCAAAAGAAAGAAAACAGTGAAAGAAAACTTGATAACGAATGAGTGAATGAAAAAAGATTTTGCGTTTATGCCTATTACCTGATTCTGAAATTGGGGTGCTTGGTGCAAACTGCACACAAAACTAACAAACTGCGGTAACAAAACTGGTACGTACAGTAATCACTTTTCATATCATGCTTGTTAATCTTAAACTAAAAGAACTTGTATTTTGTACATAGAATTATAATATACGAGCATAATGTATGAAGTTAATTTTCTACCCACAAATATTACGTTACATTATATCATTAACGAAGCAAGTCAAAGTTTGTAATTTACTATATTGTGGTATCAAACGGTCCGCATAGGTAACAAGAATATTAAGTTTTATTATAAATGTTGTGACTGTTGTGAGTTGTAAGTTGTGAGGCTACATGACTAAAAGTTTCCTCCCAGTGTATAAATATACCTACACAGTAGCACCAAGATGGAAGGAAATTCTCATAAATTTGAGGTGTACACGTTTCATAAAGGATGAATGTAGATAATAATTGTTGGCATTGAGAGTTGAGAAAACTTGGCTGAAGAAACGTCATCAGTTTTCATCACCAACAGAAAGGATGACAAGACGTGTCAGCTAGATGTCACATAAATGGATTGATGTCATATTGTACTTATACACAATATGCTCTCCTCAAGATATCATATTTCCACTTTCTCTGTAAGTACAACCATCTTCTGTCGTCTGGGTACATATATAACAACATCATTGTTGTTGGTTCTTACCTTTAGGTTAAGAAAAGGAGTTCAATGGCATGCATTTTGCATTTCTATATACCTCGCCTCTTTATAATTCAGCTCGGGTGTGAAGGTGGAAATGTGAGAATTTGGGTATGGGTGTAGGGTATCAGAAAACGTCAAACTTTATTTTTCGAGCAACATATAATTCTCCCATAGTTTTCTCGCTGCCTTCTTCTCCTCAACTCACCCTACGAACGAAGCACGTTTCTACTTACATTTAGTTTAGAGAAGAGACTGCAAAACGCGAACGAACAAGATGCTCTTCTTACATCTTAAAAATACTTTTTAGGTTGAATTGGTAGAAAGTATAGAAATGTGCCAAGAAAAAAGGAAAATTATACCTCTTATATAAACTACCCAGTGGTTCTCATGATGTTGCATTATTGACTACTTACCACCGTTGATTTGTTCCAATATACAAAGAAATACTGATACATTTATATACACAACCAACCAAGTTTCCTCGTCTCTCCTTTCTCGGTTCACTTACATAATAATAATAGTAATAATATGGACAGCGTACAACATGGTACATGAGAGAAAACACAATGCAGTCAGTCATGTTCGTATAAATGTATACCTACTTGTAAAGATCTCTTCTTTCTTGGTCGTTAGCTATCTTTGCCTGTAATATCATATTATGTGTTGTAGGTATTTGTTCTTTACTTTTTCTTCTCCGCTTTTGGCTGGAGAGTAACTATCTAAAATCCAGCTCATCTGTCCTTCCTAAGTTTGTGGAGGTGGAAGCAGTTGTTAAGTATTTTCCATTGCACACAGTATTCAGTAAATGTATACATTTGAGCTCGGAAACATTCGGATCATTTTCCGCTCTTTCTTTTCACCTTTGCGAATGAATAATGTTTTTGTGCTCTGCTCCTATTTTACCGATACTACCACGACCACTGTTATGCTGGTTCCAGTTTCGCTTTTGGATGGGATAAGTAAGTACTAGTATAGTGGTAGATTGAAGTTGAAGAAGGAAAATGCATGTACTTGTTTCCGGGGTTTTTTGGAATGCTTAAATTTAAGATAGAAGAGAAGATGAAAAGCGAGAAGTTCATGTCTATCTTGGTCAGTATTTGTACGTTCTTGTGAAGAGGTGACAAGAATAGCTTTACTCAGTTTGTATCAGGAGGACTAAGAAGCTTAAGCACTCTAGAGTTTGCTGGGAAATGTGTGGTAGTTTTTTTGTTTCTTTCTCCTTCATTCATCGTCATCTCACCACCCGACCCGTCACCCTCTTCAATCTATGAAGACTTTTTATCATTCATTGTTTTAATTATAGTTGTGGGAAGACGTCGTGCATTTTACCTAGTTGTTTGTACTCAGCTTCCAACGGAACGGAAATTATTTTGGTTTCATTCCAGCAAAATGAAATGATATAAAATACAGACTACGCAATTTTGTGACACAGAGCATATAATGAAACTGAAAGAGTCGAGTCAAAGCAAATCGATAAATTCAATAATGATTTTGGACTGGAGGTAAACACAAGTACGTTCATTTGACGCTGAATTCAGCGTACTGTGCATATTCTATTAGCAAGGCAATTTCCTCTTCTCAATTTCCTCTTAGTTATTGCGAAAAAAAGTTTTGGTGAAAAGCTAGTGAAAGTTGGAAAAGTGAGAGAAATGACAAAATAAGTGTGTGGTTGTATTCAATATTGTTAAGGTGGTATAATACTTCATTTTAAACTAAACCAAATGTGATATAGTTTTCCACGGTGGGATGGAACGTGACGACGTAAGCACTTTATATTTTAATGAGCGCTTGGTTTTTCATGCATAATTAAACTTGACAGCATGTGTTCTGTTTAATCATATTACATGCATGTATCCTGCATATATACTTAACTATACGTCAAGTTTTTAGTTATTTCATGTTGGAAAAGTTGCTTTAAAAAGTTTTACTAATTTTATTGAACATATGACCAAGTCAAAACAGAATAGGTATGTATGGTTGGTTGGTACATGCGACCATTTAAGGAAATACACTATGTAATTTATTAATCTATTAATGAGTTCTCAATCCTGTTTTTAAAGTCAGCAATTAATATGCATCCCTTATTGCTTTTTAGATATCTACATAATATTCTGCATACCTGCAATTCTTTCGCAGCAAACTATTCTTTATACTGTTCAAATGTTAAAACGTTTGCATATGTAAATGAATTAGTGACATTTGTGTTGATTTGGATCAGCAAGCTTGATCTTTACTTCCTGAATGTCATTCGTCATTAATTAAATGTTCAGAGTTAAATAATATTTAAGCATGTTAACTTGTTTGTTTCTGTCATCCTTATCGATTTAAACTCCAGTAATTTCGAAAAGTATTCAAAGAATGGTTTAGTAAATTTATGTAAAAATGGAAGACTGAGAACCATGATTCTTTAAGTTTGTGGTTCATTGTCATCATTAATCGTTTCCAGTTGCTGTTTTTTACGCTGTTTGCTTTTTCTCAGCATTACCAATCAAATTGAGTATTACAGAGTTGGAATATCGTATCTATTTAAAATACAAAAATTTTATATTGGATTTGTATTCTACTTAACGCTGAACTTTGCAATATATACTATATTAGCGTAAACGCTGTAGCAAATCCAATGAACGCAATTCAAACAATGTAAGATGTTGCACTCAATGTTTTGTAGTTACTGTGCGTGTTACTTACTCAGCTAAAATTAGTCACACGGTTTACTTCCTTTTTTGAGTTGCAGTCTGCGTTATTTATGGTTGTTGTTCACGTTGTTGCATTCCTCCGGCTTAACTGCTCACAACAGCATAAGAGCAGCACACAGAAAGATTTGTTGTATACCTTACTTGAGGATTGACTAGGCAAAAAATACATTTTCCGGGCAAAAAATGCTACGAAGGGTGTGTGACGAAGTATTTGTCAAGTAGGAATTTCCCTCTAATCATCGTTTTTACGACTTTGCTTTTGAACATTTTGTTACACATGTGGAACAAGAATTTCAACTGTGAAAAGTTATTATGACTGTTTTTGGTACATGTATACCTATATCAAGGATGCTTTTTTAGCATATGGTAATTATATAGAATCCGCAAAAAGCAGTACTACATTTTTCATGCTTGGTTTCATGGTTTTCTCATGATTAAGGTTACGTAATCGTTATAGTCATTGCACCGTAGTGCATAGGAGGACACACTACAAACCATATATCTTCAAGAACGTTGGTTAGTAAGATAAGGTTCCTGAGTTTGACTTCTGTTTCAATGGCAGTAATGGCACTTTTTTTACTACCGGAACATTCTAATGCTAAGAGTTTGTTTATGATTTTAAGATGTCTGTCTGTCTGTAAACACAATTACTTTGGTTCTAATATTGGGCCAAGTTATGGGTTTATGTTTGGAATATACATAGATGTGTGATGATAACTCAAGAATAGGCAACCAATATAGAATTCATTTCCAAACTGATGTGCGCGTATTAGAAGCAGTTTCAGAGCAGAGTTTTGGCAGTTCAAATAAAAATGATTGATAACTGCTAGGATTTTAGGGGGCTGTATAGTTTTAGTTAAGTTTTATTTACGTATTTTTATTTGCATAAAAAACTACATGTGCAGAATTGCGGCTTTTTAAGTACCTACATAGGTATGTATGTTTATATTTATGACAGTTTCCACGATCATTTCTCCGGTAGTTTTTCATTCTCATCGTGTCATAGGAGGTTTGTACTTGTTGATAAAATCTATAACCAATTATGTATGTAAATAGTCTGCAGAATTTTTAGTAGCAGGATATATGCATGTAACTTTAGTTTTCATGTTCTCAGTTTAGAAATCACTACAAGCAAACGAGCATAATAATACACTTGAAGACTCAAGTATTTGTAATTGGAGAAAATATTTTTTTAAAATAAATGTGTTTGCGCAAATAATCACGTTACATTACTGCCTACTTTTTTCATACAACATTAATATTAATAAGATACACAAAAAGAATTTAAAACATAATAACAGGTTTCACCTGATCAAATAATGAAAGCTGTTCAGTGCAGAATTAAACATTTTACTGTTTTTGCTATTATATTATTGGGTCAATACTATTGGTTCTTGGTGATTGTTAGAATTTTCTGTTAAATTGATTGAATAACTACAGATAAGTGTTTTTAATAATTTCATCTTGTTTAAAAAGACTAAAGACTGCACGGTGACAGTGCAAAGATTAAAATTAGTTTGCGTCATTTGAATTGAAACTTTCATAGTTCCGTTTGAGTTAGTCGATAATATTGTCTTCAAAAAATAAGCAGAAGCAGATAGATATTCAGGAAAATGTCTGAAAAAGGAAAATGAAGATAATTTTGGACAATCTCTATTGAACACGGCGCTTGCCATTGAAATCCTTGTTTTAGTTTTCTCTTCACTGAATTTTAGACTTTGTTTTTACATTGTTTTTACAGTACATTTGTTTTGTTTCATGACTGTGGAGCAACGATTACAAAGAGAGAAAGAACTAGGAGCTTGTTCCTTTATGGAATATGTGAGGGGGAGGTGGGTAGGTGTATATCAGTTTTGTAAAATATATAGGTATAAGTCACGAATTTCAGTTCAGTATAAAAAGTCACAAAATCAAGAAAACTTGCTGCAAATTTCGGAGATTGTTTTTGTGTCCTCCATAAGTTTTTTGTATAAATTGGCCTTTTAAAATAGATTAGAAAGTAGTCGAAATTTCAGCATAGGTGCATTACCTTGAATGAATTCTACATACGTGTAGGTGTTATAATTAATAATACATGTAGCAGCACACATGTCAGCAAACCAACAGCAAACCTATAACATCACAACATGTAGTAAGTTTGTATCTGATCTGATCTGTACTCTATATAATGGTCATATATAATGGTCGCTGGAAATATACATGAGGATGATAACTGCCCATTCAACAAGACTGTTACATACAAGCATTAAACCAATAATAATGTGGATGTATAGATTTTTCAAGTTTTATAGACATTTTTATACGTGATTTTAGTGATTTATTATTGTAAAAGCGCATTTCCATATTTAACACGAAAAATCCGTTCATGACGAAAAGAGCAAGACGTGAATTCTAAAATTTGAGAATTGCGTTTGCGTTTGGGGTATGTATACCATATTATACAATGGTAATGGTTATGTCCGTGACGGCGTAAGCGATTTTTTTTTGTTCGCTTCGACTACAACGTTTTGCATGCGTTATGCTGTATGGAAACGTGTTAAACGTGTACTTACATCTGTGAAAAGGTTTAAGTGCTAAATTCATGGTTATGATTATTATCAATTAATAGTTTTGCTTGTTGCTGGCGATTCATGAGTGAAAGCGGGTTGGTTTTCTTTTTCTCAGGAAACATGTAGGAGAAGCATCCGTTAGGAATGAAAGCTCTATCAAAACATTCTTCTAGTGACCATACAAAACATTGAGCAGAATAACATTAGTTTTTTAAATAGGTATAAAAACTTGGAACTTGACAAGTTTCCAGCAAATTCTATAACAAGGACAAAGGGTTTCATGAAACTTTCATACCATGCATCACAATGTAGCACATAATTAGTGCAAATGTATAAGATGGGAAAGAAAAAGAATGTACTTACTGTTAGATATGATATTTTGTAGCTATTTTTTTGTCTTTTTTTAAAAAAAGGCATTGTATTTTTTTGCTTTGTTCACTCACTCTTTACATACAATGCTATTTACCAGCAAAGTAGTACAAGCCTTTTTAATGGCGTGTTGTGTACGATGTGCGGTAGTGTAATTGAGAGTAGAACTTTACAACGCAAAATTTGTATTGCTACGCAAAACGAAAAATATTACCACGATTATGCTCTGTGTTGGATTGAACGGTATTTGGGAGTGCGGCTTAAAAGACTATTTAGTATGGTTAATTCGTGTTCGTGGTTCCGCTGTTTTTGTGTCGAGTTGAAACTATGTGAATGGGCTCCTTTTTTACGAAGCTTCTCTCAGTTCGCATCTTTCCTATTAAACAAGAATAGAGGAAAGTTGCATAATGAAACCAGCAAATTAAACTGATGTTTTATGATTAAGCGTTTTTATTGTGAAAGTACGGACAGATATATTGCCACGTTAAATATTCTGTTTTCCATCCAAGCCCACCATGTTGTGGAGAGTTAATTAGTTTAATGAGCTGCAGCTCAGAGTTTTAGTAATGTTAATTAGTACATTAGTGTAGCACACTCGATCATTTTCGACTATGCAGACTCCCACTCCCAACAACCGACACAAGACAAGAGATAGACAAATTATAATGTGCTTTCTCTTGTAGAATTTGTTGTATATGCACGCTAATCCAAAACTCCAATCCTTTTTAGCTAATATGGTGTGATGAGCTAAAATTGCTTGTACAGTGGTAGTTAATACACATATTTCTACAAAATGCCATGCTTTCTTTTTACATATACATACTACTATTCTTGCATTCTGCCTCCATGTTTTTAATGTCCGGTGAGAATGAATACTTGAAGTGAACTACTTACAACGTGAAAGCCAGTTTCCAACAACCAACAACTTAAGTGAAAGAGGAAAAGATTTATAGGCAAAGTGAAAGGAAGCTTTTTTGTTTCAAAGCACATGGGTAGTGTACTACTACTGGTTGTAGTAGAACTATTATGGCCTATTTATACTTGTACTTTGTAGGCAGTTCTAGAGCAAACTTATTACAATGCAGAAATAGTTCGCAGTATTGTAATATTATGAGCATGTTCAATATATATGTTCATTCATACATCTTTGTGCTACGAAACAATGAGAGAGCAATATCGCTATACTGNTGGCCTATTTATACTTGTACTTTGTAGGCAGTTCTAGAGCAAACTTATTACAATGCAGAAATAGTTCGCAGTATTGTAATATTATGAGCATGTTCAATATATATGTTCATTCATACATCTTTGTGCTACGAAACAATGAGAGAGCAATATCGCTATACTGCTGTTGTATTTGCTTTCCGAACATTATGAGCTGGCTGGAGACCAAAGACTCCATTTTTGGGAGTCACGTAATGCGGTTTTGTTATAAGGTCATGTATAAATATCCAAAACTGCCAGTTGCTGTACTCCGCACTAACTGTAAAAGGAATTAGATTTACAGTGTGTAGTGTGTATATGATGATGATATTATTTGAGTAACTAGCCCTCCTATAATTGATGCCATTTGAAATGCCAATGCAGAAAACTCATCTGTACAGCTCCCAGTAATCCTTTATCGTTCTTTCTTACTAAGCGTTTTACACTTATCATCACAACTTGACATGTCCGTACTTTTTTAGTAGTTGTAACATGTACTTTAACTTTATTTAACTGCTTTAATGCTGCATCAGAAAACCACTGAGTAGATAGTAGTCTAATTAAACAGTGCAGCTGCATTATTTGGATGCCTTGATTCCAATTTGAAATGTTTGAATTCTATATGATTACCTACCCACAATAATACAATGATGAGGTTTTTCTTTGATTTGTAAAATAAATGCTATAATATTACATAAGGTTGAAGGTAAATACTTTTAAATATAAAATGTTTTTGGTAATTTTTTATACTATTGTAGTTTTCTATTTAAGGATGAAATCAAAATATAGTTTTGGAGTTTGCCGGAAATGCTGTTTTTATATATTTAGTCAGGTTATTGTATCTGGTATAAATCTTTTAAGGTACATTTTTCTCTTTTACATCGACTCAGCTAATTTTACACTTTAGAGAACTGTTAAGTAGCTTAGGCATATTGGATATAAAGTGAAGTAAAATTAAGTAGTAGTCTGCTTTCCTTATTGATCCATTCTTGCTTTCTCCACGTATATGTGAAACTGCGATTTTCACAGCGGGATACACCTCATGTCTGCGTGCCGCTGATAATTTTCTTTTTTTGTCTCTGGAAAAACCGTTTCGAGTTGTTTCTTTTTTTAGTCGAGAGAAGCGTGGATTTGACATACTTCCAATGTTGTCCTGTGCGAACGTACATCTCTTGTCCGTATGTCAGTTTCCTAAAGTCTCTCGTGGAAGAAGGGCATTAAAAATGCACAAAATGAAAGAGCAATCGTCTAGTTGTTGTGCTTGTTACTGAATACGTTTTCATTTTATCGTTCTGTTTTTTTGTAACTCCTACTCATTCATTACTCATCTCAGTCGATGAATCCTCAGACTCGGGGAAAGCGAAAGATAGAACTTTCACTAGGCATCTGCTAGCCAGAACATAATTACGTACGGAACTGATTGCCAAATTGTCAATGTGTGTTGTGTTGTTGAGTCGTTGAGTGTTTCAACTTGTACAGTAGTGCAGTGGCTCCTCATCGTCATATCAGGTTCGTTATCTTTCGTAGATAGAACACTGTTTCTGTAGTAGGTTTAACGCATTAACAGTTTAATGGTTTCTGATTACTGTTGTCTTCATTTCATCTTCATTTTAATTCAATGAGGGATTTTTCAGAATTCAGAGAGGCTTCCTTTTTATGTTTCATCAAATGTAACTTGTGTTGTTGTACGAATGAATGCTTGTCATGAGCAAAGAGAAGAGTTGTTTTGTATATTTAATTCACTTGGATTGGAATATTATTCCACATACCAACTGTATTCTCATCGTCACGTCACGAATCTCTTCGACTCTCCTTGTATGCAAAAGAGTTTTCAAGAACGCAGCAACGGAAATAAAGAAGAAAAGATTTTTTCAGCATGTATTGTAGTACATAGGTATATAAGTATCATTAAGAGTTAAGTACATTTGGCATTGCAACTTGTACTATATTTCCTACAATTTGAATTTGTATGCTGCTTTGACTGTAAAAGAAATTGAATTTTGCATTGGCTGCTGGCTGGGGGTAGCGCAAGGAAAGATTCAGAGAAAACGTGATTTCTGGTGGAAATCCTGCTACTTAGCTTGAGCAAAATGCTTATTTGTAGTAGTGGTGGCAGAAGAATACTTTCACCACACCTTCTGCATTGTACGTGTCTGTGTAGTCCGTAGTAGACTTGCAGCTTTTTTTTATTAGTAGAGGCTTTCTCCTCCAAGGAAAGTAAAACTTGATGAGAGAAGAGTGAGGAAAGTTACTATTGTTTGCTCACTTATTTGGTCTTTTTGTATATATGCATGCAGAACACGAAAGTCTGCTTCTAAAGTAGATGAATTGAACTTTGATCCCAACTTTAGTCTCCAACCGTTCTGCAAAGACCGGTCGTGATGAATGTCGTCAGATGAGAGAGTAGGATAAAGGGATAAGAAAAAGTGTGGCGGTGGTGGTGGTGCTGCTTTGTTTGTTGGAAAGTTTTTGTATTATCTAGCCGAACCACTTCTGTCAGCGAGCTTTGCGATGCTGTGCTTGTGTTGTCCACACAGTGTCCATATCCTTAATTAGGTTGTACTTGAACCAAACCAAACAAACCATGTACCTATCTATATAGCAGAACCTATCTAGAGCACATTTTCTTGATGCAACTTTTTCACTGACATTCACTCCTCCAGCTAGGCTATAACTTGATAACTTAAAGTCATGCCCTGTACAAATTGGATGTATTGTTTTTTTGCTGTTCTCGTTCTCGTTGTAATTTGTATAATATATTATGTAATTATGATTTTATCTATTCCCTTTCGACTAGTTTGTGGAGTATAAACTTTCACCAGCTTTCCTTGTTGATATTTTTATACATACAATATATATACCTATGTATAACAAGTATAATAATAAGTGCATCAAGCAGCAATAAGAAAAAAAATATTGATGTAGTTATTAGAATGTTTGGACATTGGTTAAATATTACCTAATCATAAAAGTTGGTCATAATACTAGTAATTTCTTAAGAATTGTGCTGCTGTGTGAATGAGTGTAGGTATTATATATACTTATATACTGTCAATATCAAGCGATCTGAGTTGGTGAAATCTGATGCTTTTACTTTTTTTTTCATTTTTCTTCTTTCTCTTCTAGATAATGGTGGTGTGGTTTTCCCTTACTGCTGTTGAGTGGCGTACTACTCGCTTACACTGGACTGATCGAAAATACTGAAAGAAAATGCAATCGTAGGATATTGTATTAGTAACTTATTTTTGGCCTGTGTTGGACCCATTGGATTGGAAACTTGTCACAGCACGGCATCGTCTTATTATTTCACATAACTTAATCCACCTCGAACGATGGATGTGGAAACAGAGGAAGGAATTAGAAGTGTGGTGCTACGACGCAGTGAAACGTCAGGACTGGGCTTTTCGATAATGGGAGGTGCAGGCTATGATTTTCCTCCCGTAATATACGGAATTGAAAAGGATTCGCCTGCCGCGCGATCTGGACTGGTAAGCAAGCAAATAAGTATCCGTGTATCCTTTTTTCTATACTGATCCTCGTCATGAGTGAGTGCTACTGGAACATTCAACATTGTCGACAACATACTATTATTGGATTGGAACATAGTATTTTTTGTGGATTTGGCATTGCATTGAAGTAGATTTGTATTACAGAAAAGGAAATTTAACAATAAACTACTATATAAATGCCTTGTTAGTAATTTTTTCAAGAGTATGAAAAGTAATTTGTTGTAACTATCAATATATAACAACACTTTATATATATCACAAGTTATAATGTAGTAGGGTGAATTCGTACGTACTGAATGGCAGCAACACTAATTGAACATTTTGCAAAGTAGATAAGCATGCTCATGTCCTATATATATTATTTTAATTGTATCAAGTCTTTTTTGTCTTGTGATATCAGCAGCAGTTTTTTCAAAGTATGTTTATATTTTTTATCCATGTCTCGAATTAGTGTAGGTTTGTGACTGTAAAATAAATGGTAAAAAATATGTTCCCCGGTAAATATTACCGTTTGGCAAAAATGTAGCTTGGCAGAGTAGAAAGCTTAAACTGTACTTGTTCCCTTTTGGAAAACTTTTCCTTGTGTTTTTTTATATAATATAATATATCAGTCAGTGAAAATGGCCCAAGATAATTAGAATTCGAACCAGTAACGGTTAAAGTAGGATTAACCTAATTAAAGCAGAAATAGAGAACTTGTGAGTAGATACTCAGACCGGCATTTTGTTTTCCACCTGAGTCCATTAAAAAACTTTTAAAATACCAAAACACATCAGAATGCTTAAGGATAACGATTATTTTAGATAAAAAAAATTTGCTATATAATATAATTTTCACAAACGTGTAAAACTTTTGATTACATGTTTGCAAAAACGCTCGAGGGACGTTTCTTCTAAATCCAACTTTCTTCCAATATATCTTATATACTGCCAATCCACAAGGGGATAATTTTGTTTCAGTATTAACGCAACATAAAATTTGATCTTTTCTTTCAGCTGGAAGCCGGCGATATCATATTGGCTATCAACGAAAGAGAAG
This sequence comes from Sinhomidia bicolor, assembly GCA_027743785.1. Classification (NCBI taxonomy): domain Eukaryota; kingdom Metazoa; phylum Arthropoda; class Collembola; order Entomobryomorpha; family Entomobryidae; genus Sinhomidia; species Sinhomidia bicolor. Next base: position 12,811 of record JAHZMT010002917.1, read on the forward strand.
TTGTAAAACTGAGTACTAAAGAGGTATTAAAATGTTTGAGACTCAGTGGAGACATTGTTAACATCAAGTTCAAACGAGGTACGCTCAATATAATTATGGTAGTCATTTGTCTGTCTCTAATAATGAGCATTCCCAACAATACAATATTTTACAAAACATGTCCCTCTTGAGAAATTCCCATCAAGTACTTTTCATACTTCATAATAATGCTCATTATCTTGTCTAAATACAGTTTAAGTAGAAGTGTTGGCGAAATGTAAATAAAAATTTCAACGTTTATATGCTTTTTTTTCTTTGAACTCATAGAAAATAATAGAAAAGCTAGTTAGTAAATATACAAATTGAAAGTTAAAAATAAAATTGCATGTATGTCGTTTTTTTGTAATATTTTGTAGTACAGTTTTACAACAGCAAATTAGTATAGTAAAAGTAATGAGTTCACCATATAAATTTGCTTATATTTTTTTGTGGTTTATTGTCGTACAAAACGTAGACAATTCACCTTAATTGTTAACTTTCACCTCCTAAACACTCCAGTGTCCGTATTATGTTGTTGCAAATGTAATGTAACTTTTGCATATACGAACAACGGAAAAAGTAAAACTAGTAATCTTTTATTGTATTTTGAAACTTTTTTGTATTCGCATCATTTTTCCTATAAACTAACTAATATTGCGAAGGAAAGAGTATGAACAACACGAATAAATGAGTTATTATATACCCTACTTAAACTAGGAAAAGTTGTATGTAGGTATATGAAATCTTAAGCAAATTGGGATGATGCAGGAACTTTTTGAGAGTGTATTTTGCTGACTTTCTCTGAAAAATAAAGATGTTTTCCCGTATTCTCATTGTTATCTCTTGTATAGGAGAAGTTGCATATATTTACTATGAAAACTCTGAGAATTATGGAATGAAAAGTTCTTCGGTTTCCCAAATTCCTAAACAAAACTGTCCTATAATTTATGTTTCCTGTAAAAAAACATTGAATATTTTTAAAAAAATAAAGATATCGATTATTTATAATAATTAGGCACTTTCAAATCTATTTTTAGATCCGCATGTGGTAAGTCGAGTGCGTCAGTTCTTGTCTACGCCACATTATGCTGAAAGTCAGGATAGTTTGAATAGTCATCAACCTTCCCCAACGAAGCACGGACGGATAGTGAAAAGCCAAATTCCTGTATACCAGTATCATCCACAAGGAAATCCAAATCTTTTGTCGCCAAATTCTCGCTCAAATTTTAATCCTAATTTCTCACCGAATCATAGCAGTGGTGGAGGCGACGCTGATCGACTTCTCCATCATAACCAGTCTAATACTACAGCTCATATTTCTTTTTCTGATGATCTTTTCATCAATCATAGTCACCAGCCCTCTAGTTTAAGTTCAGGTTTGCAAGGCTCTAACTTTCCTTCCTCTCCAAAATACAATTCTGGGCAGCAGTTCCCTGGCACTCCGCATCAATACCAGCAGAATCAAGGAAAGGCCGTAGATATTTCTATTACGGATCAAATTCACGGAAAGAACGGAAGGAAGAACTTTGAGACCTTTGTGATGACTGGTGATGCCATATTAAATCTAACCAGAAATGATTCTAGTGATTCGTATAAGCCAAGTCCTACAAAGACTGCTTCCAAACTTACACCAATGCCTCAAATGCCAGTTTTTGTTGAAAGAGAAAAGGATTATAAGAGGAGAATTCAACTAGAAAGACAAATGGAAAAAGAGAAAGAACTCAAGGAAGAAGAAAAGTCAGATCCCGTGACCCCACCTTTACCCCCTCCTCCTGTTCCAGAGGAAATTAAAGAAAATTCTCATTCTTCGAACAACAATTCTGTTTCAAACAGAAGTGATAACTTACCTCCGCCGCCTCCAGACGTTGGAGAAAATGCCAGTGTTTCTGTAAAGTCACAGTCTGTTAAAAATGGACATGTAGGAGGGAATGGTTGCAATAATTATGTTATAGAAAATATTAATAAAAGTCCCAAAATGAATTCGGGTTCTGATCATGCCAATCGTGAACCCGTGCAAATCCGTTCTAATCATCAGTCATCAAATAACAACAATGAAGATACCTCAATATCATCGTCAGTGATGAGTGATAGTGGAGACGAAATGATTGGAGAAGAGGATGCTAAAAACGGTCTATTGGTGAATGACGAAACAGGTGCTGCAGATGCAAATCGTGTTGTGCTCAAAATTGAAGCTAGAAATATTAGTTCTGCTTGTTCTGCTGGAACAGAGAAAGAAAGGGATGCTGAGTTTGCTGAGGTTGTGCCAGAAAAGACACATTTCCCCGAAAGAGAAAGGTAAATATACATGTCTCTGTTTATATGTAAGGTTTCATTTCCTATACACCTACATTGTTGTACAACATGGCATAATTTTTTGAACGGTTATATTTTAACTACGTGACAGATACTTTGTACGAAAATATGACAAATCTTTGTATTTTCCAAAGTAAATCCCCAGTAAACGTAAGCAAATCAACAGAGCTGAGATCACCACCACTGTAATCTCAATCTCAGTTATTACCTGCGGCCTACGTTTATCTCAATTTTGTATGACCTGGCGGCATAGGAGATGGCTTTGCCTATGGATAATGATAAAGCTAAATTCATATAAATCATTGATATCGTTTGGTTAAATAATGATAAGACGAAGAGCAACTTTCTGTGATGCATACAGCATTATTGGCGTGTATGAAACATTGATAAGAAAATCTACTTTGAGTATAAGTGTCTGTCGAATGTACATGATAAATATTTTTCTGGAAGTGCAAATAGACAGAATGGGTACTCTACGGAGTAAATGGTGGACAAATAGGTTTGTTAATGTTAATTAAATAAACATTATATAGGGATAGTACAATTCATTACCATAATTATGGTAGTGCTACTAGGTTTATACATAAAGTATTTGTACGACAATAATTTTATAAAATAGAGAATTTTAAAGCTATTCAAATTTTTAAAAATTATCTACTTTTATGAACAGGTACAACGAGTACATTCTTCTGAATGGAAGCAATGGAAATGAAGATGATAGAAGCTTACGCGACGATATCAGTGGTAGTGGTAGGTACAGTGGTACTCCTAATCAAACCAACTCACAAGTCATGAATTTAGCCGGTAAATCTTCACCAGCCAAAGCTTTACATCAGGGATCAGAGGAAGAAGGTGAAGTAGGCACAGGAAGTGACGGTGATATGGAGTTGGATGAATCAAACTCTGAATGTGAACGGCTCGGAGCGGATAGTGAAAGAGTTGGCAGTGGCAGCAGCTTCAGCGGAGGAGACTCTGATTCATCTGATGTGGAATCAATGCGCGTTGCACCGGTTGTTAAGGCCGTTGATCTACCGTCTGCGGAACGACTTGCGAAGCGACTGTACACTTTGGATGGTTTCAAAGTTTCCGACGTGTGGAGGCATTTGAGCAAATCCAATGATTTCAGCAGAGCTGTTGCTACCGAGTACTTGAAATTCTTTGAATTTAGAGACGAACAGCTAGACGTTTCATTGCGAAAATTTCTTGCTGTTTGTCCTTTACGAGGTACGTATATACTTTGCTCTAAATTAATGTCAAAAGATTATGTTTGTTTCAATTTGTTTTTTTAATCACAGGAGAGACGCAAGAACGAGAACGTGTGTTAGCTTACTTTTCTAATCGTTATGTCGAATGCAACCCAGGAGTATTCGGATCGCAAGATGGTGTTGAAAGAAGTTTGGCCAGTAAGTATAATGGAAATGATAAGTTGAGTTTGGGCATTGTAAATCATGAGGTCGTTTTGCGCAAAGCGCATGAAATTAGTTTCTTAAATTTTAATGGCCCAGCAAAGAGCTGTTTAGAATCCCTGTTACGACAATGTACATACATATCAAAACAATCTAGCAACATAATTTAAGGCACAAGAAAATAATCACTGAAAATGGTGATGATTGGCAGTGTAGTACTAAAAGTTCTCCAATAACATTCTGGTTCGTTTCAAATCCTTTAGAGTTGTAATGCTGGAGACGTTGTGGGGAGTAGCCCAAACTTTTAGTTGCCCCATTAAGCTATCCGACATTCATACGGAATCCATATTTCTGTTCACGAAACAAATATACCTACACATTTTAAATTACACGGTGTATCTTTAGTTGGCATCCACTTGTCAGTTATTACTTTAACTGGCAACAATTTAATTTACTATTTGCGCAAGACCTGTTCTTTTACTGGAACACTTTACAAGCTAAAGAATTATCTTTGAAGAATTATATATGTGAAAATAATTATTATGTAATTTCAATTGTGACCTTGCAGTTACTGAAGCTGAAGCCGAGTCTGTTCATACCCTAACTTGTGCCCTAATGCTTCTTAACACTGACATGTATTCAGGAATAAGAAGTGGACATAAGATGACCTGCCCGGAGTTTATTGAAAATCTTTCCGGTCTAAATGATGGCGGCGACTTTCCAAAGAATGTTTTGAAACAATTATATCATTCCATAAAAGCTCAACCTCTGGTTTCTCAAATGTATGACAAGTAAACAGATAATAATTGATTTGTAGCACAACATTGCAAGAAAAGCAGTTTCGGACATTAACAAAAACTTTCACTTAATGGGATAATTGTCATTTAATGTGTTACAGGGATGCTGATGACGACGAATCTAACCGAGATATTCTCCCACCGGACCCACCCGCTGCTTCAACCACATTAGAATTTAAACGTGGCTACCTAATGCGCAAATGTACAATTGAGTCTGGTGGAAAGAAAAGTAATAAAAGACATTCTAACAAAATATTTGTATCAATGCTACCAATACTTATACTGTACCGCTTTGGATATTTTAAACATTTTTTATTTATTAGCTCCATTGGGAAAACGATCGTGGAAAATGTACTTCTGCAGGCTCAAGGAATTATTATTAGTTTTATCTAGTGACGAAACCAGTAAGATTACCCCTCAAAATACTCATTCGCTAAAGCTCCACCATGCATTCGCAACGGTTGCAGTAGACTACAGGAAACGACCACATGTTTTTCGCCTATTCCTGGCTGATCGATCACAATTTTTGTACCAATCAAGTGATAGTAGAGAAATGAATAGTTGGATAGAGATGATAAACTGGAATGCGGCACGATTCTCATCTCCAGCTCTTGAAGCCCCTTGTAGCAACACTGGGAGATTTGAGAGACCCTTACTACCTAGTTCTGTAACAAGAATGTCCCCTAGAGAGCAGTTAGTTACACATCAGTCCGCTGTTTCAAAATGGGAAGAGGAGCTAGAACAATTGGTGAGATATTGTTATTGTCATCCGCCTTATTGTAAATATGCTATGTACTTATTTTCCATAGGGCATTGAAAAACAAGACTATTTTGCTTGCACAGGCTCAAGGAAAAACAAAAGGGTCTGCAGGGGTGAAAAGAGACGCAAAGGAGAAAATGGCCTTTATGCAGTTTGAAATACGTCGCTATCGCGCCTACGTCGACGTTTTGGAACGACGGGCAGCAAACGAATCAAACGAACTTGGAATTGGAAACGATGAGTTGGTCGAGCTGCAAGTACTTCCCAACCCACCAATTCTTATGGAAATGGACGAAAATTCGTGAACTAATTATCAGTGAGAGAACGAAAACTTGGGCACATGTGTACTAACCACGGTATTCATCATAGTTTCTTCCGTTGTTGTAATTTAGTGTTTTCTAGAAATGAAATCAAGAAAATCACTTTATTCAACTCAATATAGTCATTTCTATTGTAGTTGTTGGTTTTGAATGTTGCAACGAAATTCATATCATTTCAGTCAGTGCTAGTTTCTATAAAAGACAATGTCTTGTACACGTTGTTGAGACATTGCTAATCGTAGCGAAATTATTATTGTTCGATTGTTGTTATTGTTAATATCGCTATATTCATTGTAATAATGCAAGTAGTTAACAGTCATTCAGTATTCATGCAAAAGCTGCCTAACTCCCGTATCTGTCTCCGTTATAAGCTACAAGTAATTTATGTAGGCTGCTATAAATAATCAATTATAATTTCTATTATTCTGTATATTTAACAAGGGTAGCTATTTTTTGAATCAATTTCATTAGCATTCCAGCATGTCAGACTCTTGTCGTGAAGCCCTGTATACATTTTTGCCGCTTATAATATGTATGTATTAATGAGATTATTACGCGTTTTTATACTTTTGTACTTGTTAATGCAATTTGTATTTATAACACTTGTAAATTAAAGAATCTCAAATTGTGTTGTTACCTTTTGCATTTGCAATTTGCATGCTGACGTTATATAAATATCATTGTTGATATAATAATTATTCTATACTAGTACTACTAGACAGCTTTTAAAGACTGTTCTCTTAAATACCTAATGTTAATAACAACATTATGACATGTACTACGTAGTTGTAGCCTTACTAAGAAACTGTAAACTATCATATTGTTGACAGCTATTTGTGTAATCGGTCTATAAGCAGCACTTGACTTGACTCCTTTCACTCTTATCCTGTAGTAGTATTTGAGGTTACACATATACGAAGCTTATTTCTTCAGAAGAAAAGATTACTACAAACTATGTTGTGATATAAGATATAAAAATAATATATGTTAAAACGTTCGATAACGATACTTGTAACCAAGTTTGGGGTGAGCTAGCTTATTTGTCTATGTGCACCACTTTTCTAGCTAGGGGTCATCAGTTCAGTGATCGAAAAACGATGAAAAAACTTAATGTAAACTTTGTTTTTTAGTAAAACTGTACATGCTTTCGTTATGACAAAGTCGACATTGTCGCAAATTGACCAAATACTCTCAGAAATTAGACGCTGATACTCTGAATTGCAAGTTGTACTATTAATGTAGGAGTTTGAGCTATTTAGATTGGAAACAAGATAATTTTCTAATAAAACAAAAGAAATAATCAGTAACTATATTATGATTATCCTTAGTTCTATAACAAGAAACAACATTGTTTTTATAACAGCACGGTAAATCTATCTAAAATGAAGAAAGGGTGCAGTACATTGCAGTATTGTATTGTTGTAGTGTTTAAAGATTCATTCTTAAAATCCTTGCTTTTATAGTGACCATCGTTTACATTTTGGAGAAAAAGAAAAAGTATTTAATGTGCCTGTTGTTCTTGCGTAACTCGTAACCAAATATATATTTTACTATGTCAGCGATGCACACAAAATGCTTCACTCATTCATACTTCTTCTCACGTCTTTTTGCATTGGGCATAAAGTTAAAATCAAACACATATACCTAATAATGTACTTACTTTAATCGTGAGGATTTTTCGTAGGAATCAAATGACATCAAACTTTGTTCTCTTGAAATAATGAAAGTTAAAGGGCCAGTCGGTGCTATGCTTTGAAGTATATATATGATGAGACTTCTACAATGGAAATTGTAACACCTTGAAGGACATTCGTTTCTATTGTCAATTCTCAAGTGAAAGTAAGCCACATAATGTGAATTCTTTGTGGAAGAGACATTGACAAGTGCAGTATAATAATTAATCAAACCTAAAGCCAAACATCGTATCTAATTACCTAGAATAGCATGAAAATTATGACAATTTCGTAGAAATCTTCCGGTTACATATTACTTTAATATTTAGAAAAAACGATAGTTTTAACTTTATCTCCCATAATTACTGTACAGTAAATTGGAATGGACTGACTGATGTTACCTATAATCGGTTATTATATTATAATTATTAGATTGAAATATAATTTAGTAGTGTGGTAGAATATTTTTTCTGAATATAAATTGTACAATATTTGTTTGATGACATGTACTGTGTTTTTCCACATGTACGTGTGAAAAACTATTATAGTCGGTAGACTTGTGTTACAGTTATATAAATTGTATTAAACACAAAGTAAGGATGGCTCAGGTTAATACGTGCCAGCAGGAGTTGATTTTTTATAATGATAAAGTAGGCTTTAATGTAATATACCACTAATTGTAATGTTATATCTAATAATTGTTTCCCTGAAATAAAGCTAACGGCATTCCTGTTTTTTTATTCTGCAGGAAATCTGCCATAATTCAAACAAAAGGTAAAAAGTCTATAAATAAAAAGAACATTTTTGAAAGTTTGACAAAGATGTAACTTGAAGCAAAAAAATACAACGTAATAAACCAATGTCGTAACAATTTGTGGAAACAGGCGTGTTAAATCGTGGTATGTATAATAAGTAATCATGAAACTTGAAAAAACTTTTCATGAAATCATCATTAATTCATATAAACTTCATCTTTTTATTGAATCCATATTTTTGCGGTACACAGAAATATAGATAAGTCTTCATAAAATAGTATTTTGATTTGTAGGATCTCCCATCAGATATTGTACATTTTCATTTCATTACCTGCAGCAAATACTTTTAGCAAATTAATTAATCTTTCTCTGGCAAGTCAATATTATAACGTACAGATACAATACAACACACGTAAAAAATCACATACATAACTAACTTGTAATACAAAGTAAAATGGAATATAATGAATACACCTTTGCGGAAATAACAGATTAGAAATGTTGTATAGAAAAAAGTTAAATCAAATCTTGAATAATAATAATAATAACTGTGCGGGATCTTGCTTGTCTTTTCATACGCGAATGAATAGTCAATTTAGAGAAATTGTGTTTCATAAAACGTGTAGAAGTACTTTTAAACCTTTCCTGCAGGACTTTTATATTAACTGAGTTTATTACATTTTTACAACTCTCAAACATACATAAAAAATGTATGTTTTGATGACAAGCGGATCGAATGATGCGAAATTCTGGTGTATAAATGGTTTTGATGCATTTAATTGTAGTATCGGAGTAGCGAAGAATTTTTCATGGCCAATAGTTTATCCCATGCGGATACTCTGAATAATTTGGAAAACAGCTAAAAACAAAGGTAAAAAATAGTATGAACATTAGTGAATATGTAAAAAAGATCACACAAAAATTGCATTTTTAGTATCAAATTTGCTAACCTGAGCCACAGACAACGAAAAGGAAGAGACCCATCAACCAAGGTGCTACAGGGTACTTTTCGTCACTCTGACGCTGTCAAATTAAATTTACCCAACATTAAATGACGGAACACAATTTTATATAATAATTTTATAAGCGTAACTTTACACTGCGAGCACAATGTATTCTAATTTATAACTTACGGTGGATTTTGGAACATTGCCCCTCATCGTTACCATCTTTTGGGCCTTTTCATTGGCAACCTTCATTCTTTGTTTAGCGACCATGGTGGAAAGTGGTGACGGAGAAAACTCAACAAACTGTAATATTAAAAAAGGGTAAATGTAATGTAGGTAGTTTCATTTATTAATGCATATAGTTTTTTTTCTGTACCATTTTATACCATTTTATACCATTCGTTATCAAAAATCGAATCACTATTTTTTATACGATACAATTTGTAATTGCATTGCCCATTATTATATTATAATAATACCGGAAGTGTGCCGAAACGCTTTAAAAATAAGATGTAATTTAAGCTTATATTTTTCACTGCCCGGTAATATACACAGTTGTGCCTGCCTGCCTACAACGCCATATGAGCTAGAAATACTTGTGGTTGGAGTTAAATGTAAAATCATTTTACAAATACATCTCGTTATTTTTTTAAAAATGTCCTCAAACATCGCATCGTTCAATCTACTAATCAAAATCATTTTCTTTGTTGACTTATTTACGATAAACATTTCATATGTAGTAATTAGTAGGAAGGGGGTGGGTTCTGCTCTTTGTAGGGTCGTACACAGAGACAGCTCCTTCCAAAAATATGAAGCTACTAACTCTTACTTACATCACGCTTACATCTTAAAAAAGATTAGGAAATTTGCCCAACTAATACTACAACAACATAATACTAATGGGGTTGTGCTAGCTAACAAAAAAAATGAAATTCGTCTTGAATCCTTCTGTCTACATTGCAGATTCTACAACATATTTACGAATGGATGAGCCTACCTTTCTAATTGGGAAATCTTTAACCTCTCTTTTTTACAGCAAAATTACAACAGCTGGACAGCTTTGTGTTTGAAGAAAATAATGGATAATTCCCACAAAAAGTGTTTACCTGTCAAATTAAATATTTAACTTAAGGCAGACCAAACGGCAACCCTTAACAAGGTTTAAATTTTAAACTAAAAATCGAATCGAATCACTTTCTCACACAATTCAAATATTTCTGAATAACTTCATATGTTTCAGCTATTCAGCTGCGCAAGTAAGATGTACGAGTACGTCAAATGCGAAAGGGTTAATTTCTACTTTTTTATGTGGGATGAAGCAAAAATATGTGTACATATTCTGCTGCTACTTTGATATTATGTTTTGTTTGGAGCATGAGCAAACGAAGAGACATGTAGTATTTCAGCAGCGAGAGTGTAGTAGTTGTGCTTGTGTAGATAAGATAAGATATATGTATAGACTGAATAGACTCTGCACTCTTATACTATATAGAGAGATGATAAGGATAAGGATTTAAAAGTGTGAGTGAAGCAACTTTTTGCGTATAATAATATATAGCATAAAACTCTATAAACTAAAATGTGAATATATAATACGCAATATACCTATGCGGGCACAATACGACAAGTGTCGGTCGGTGTTACATTAACTTTCAACTTACAGAAATATAATCTGTCTGTATAAATCAGTATGTATTTTTACTTATTTGCTTGCTAGCTGCTGAGCTAAAGTACATTTACATAATATATGTAATGTAGGTGATTCACTTGGTAGGTAGGTAGGTTATTAAGTAAGTTAGTAAACTGGCACGTAAATATTACTATTACTGGCTACATATTTAGTTTTATTTGCTATTGTACTTTGATGATTATGACGAGCATTTATCGCTATTTTTCTTAGAAATGCTGCTATTTTATTGTATTTCTAGAGATATGATTTGGCTTGCTTTTTCACAGAACAATAATTTTATTATCTGCATCATCTATCTCTAGTTTGACAAATGCAAAAAAAGCTGTCGAACTCTTACTATTGTGTTATATATATGTATAAGTTTTGCTTTCTCTTTCTGTATACTTTATAGAGAGCGAAAATTTAGAGGGCAACTGGAGACGAATATTTTTACTATTATCAAATATTTCTTTTTTATATACGTAGGTACTTAATGATGATAGTAATAAAAACACGTTATATAAAACTTACACTCTAAAGTAGAAAAAAAACTTTAGCAGGTTGACCGATGGAAGTCGAAGACGACAACGGCTGTTGCTGGTGTACGTAGTACGTGTGATGGGGTTCACGGCTGACGTGCAAAAGACAGAATCTTTAGAATAGCGTTGATATTTTAGTACAAAATATTTTGCGTTGTTAGTTGTTGCTACTGCTGCTGCAGGTGGTAGTTGTTTGGTTATGGTGCATGGTGGTGTGGTGTGATGATGATAATGTTGAATTGAATGCGTGCATAAAAAGGAAGCAACATTAAAATAAAAATGTTGAAGTAGCATCATATAAATGCAGAGGTTTTATACATAAAGAGGTACGCATTATAAAACTAGAAAGCATCAGGTTGTTGGTAACAAGACGAGTAGTAATAAAATTTTATTTGAACTTATGGAAAAGAATGGTGAAGAATCATAGACAAGTCAGTCAATCTATCTTATATCAGTAGTGAGTAGGCAGTAGTCAGTACTCTCAAAAGAATCAGAATACGAATACATAAAGGAAAAAAGATTGTGTTCATTTTGTATTCGCAACCATATATGAGATATTTTTTTTCAATCACATTTTGATACTTGAAATTGAGTTTCAACTTTCAACAGCAACGTGCAAAGCAGAGAGCGACACGTAGTTACACGTTTGAAGAAATGAAAACCATTATATTGTGCGAAGTAATGTATGTATATTGTATATGCTCGGTAATTGGATTAGTAACGTTGATGCGCTGTAGTGTCGCCGTATTTATGAAAGCTTTTAAAAGGGTACGGAAAAACCAACAAACAAACTTATACAGCTTTTCAAGACTCCAAGAAAAAGGTACATAATAATTGTAGGCCTACCTAAGATACCCACAAGCACATTATATGGTGTCTTATTGTGTGTTGAATCTATATGATGATTTCATTTTATCTTGTAAAGTCTCAATACACCATTCAACCATTTTCGTATGCCTCAAAACCTAAAAATAAATGTAACATAATGGAAAAGAATATATTCAACCGTTAAAACCCAACTTTCATTCAAAACATTTCATTTCTTCGTTCCTAATCCTTGATTTTCAGCATTTTTGGGGCTTTTAATATGAATACCAATAAATAAGGCGTTTCATGTCCTTAATTAACATTCATCATCGCACAATTACTGTGTAAAAATAAATAGAATATGGAATGGACTGTTCCATATATCATATTTGATGCACAAAAATGATAACGTAGGGACCACATAGTATAAAATAACTTAAATAACATATCTTTCAAAACTTTCTGATAAAGATTTTCCGAAAAAGCTAAATTTTACAGGTTGTTTGTATATATATGTATATAGGTAGGTATGTATTATGTAGGAAAAGGAATTGTGATCAGGCTATCTGACGAGTGACGACCCCAATACGCGTATGTAGTATGTTGTATGTTATGTACCATATTCAGAGACTTAGACTTTGCTTGCACAAAATAACAAAGCAAGGTTATTTATTTATTGTGGGCTTTTGGGCTTCATTCAACACCACAACATTTTGTTTGTTACTTCTGTATTTGTTGTTAGTCAGCAAGTACAACGCGTTGATTAAAAACTGCATCTCTATCCATATATAAGCATTATCTATCAGATCACATATGAACAAGTAGCAGTTTTGTGCTGTGTGTGCAAGCCACACACAGCCAACTCATCAGAAGAATCGCCACATCATCAGCATCATCATCAACGGAAAAAAATTATGAAGAACATTTTCACTTCTTTTGCGATCACAAAATGACGCAGTGACTGAGAAGAGAAGGCTGAGATACAGCAAAGTATTAATCAAGTACATGTATAATATATACTTGGTTTTTGTTGTATATGTAATGAATGACAGGATTAAACAGCTCTGCTCATGCTATTACTTTTTTAATAGATTAGTTAGATTAGATTAAATGTTTGATGATCCTATCAAGTGAGTGTTTGCACATTCAAAAATAATAATAATAAAACCATAGCTCACCTTCATATTAAAAAACCCAAAAAACCCGATACATTTTAAATAAATAAAGTACATATATGATGAAGAATCCAATTTTTGGAATCATAATATTTTTCAATATTTAAAGAAAAGCGTAAAGAACGATATAAAATGAAATCCAATTTAACATAATGTTTACTTTGAATTACATATAAGGAGGTAAGGTAATTAGATTATATGTAATTCAAAGTAAGGTGTTTTTATGCTGCGCATTTGTACGAATTTACATACAGCTACAGTCTGGAGTTGCTTTTTTATAATTATAATGGCAGCTAGTTACATTGTCATAATGCAGGACAGGACAGAGAAAGCGATAAATTTTGTGATTTAAATCCAATCCAGTGTAATGATTTGATAAACAGTCAAATAGTCAAATTGATTTCTATTGCATTGCACCATTAACACATCAATCACTCATTTTCGATGTAATAATATTATTGTTGCTGTATGATAAGATAAGTTACATTTAGAGGTAACTGCGCATTTCCCATTAAGAGATAATGAAGATTGAAAAATTTCAATGCACGTGGAGTGATGCGTAGGCAGACTATAGGGAGCAACAATACCCGAGAGGACTAATTTTACAATCAATTTTGCATATTCTCAAACAGGCTGACTGATCTGCCAATAATTGGTTCTGGTGCACTTGTTTGCAACAAATAAAATGCAGACATATCAAGTTGTTTAACTAGGAGTATACGACGACTGATTTAATGTAAATAATCATAAAGTGGAGAGTGGAGATATTTTATACCGTAACGGGATATACCTGCATGAATTAAGTAATACTCTATGATGCTGAAAACTCGTCCCACCAAGTCATGATCATGAACTCATTGCGACATTAACTAATCGAGCCTACAATGCACTTATGTACATATATGTATTTTAATCTAGCCGTTTTCATAATTTAATTATGGAGAAATCTATGTAACATTAACATGACTATGAGGTTACAGGGTTACACTATCTACATGATACTGATATATCATGTATGATTGATTTAAGTTAGAAATCAAATCGGAGTAATCGGACTCAACTATTTATATTTACGAAGATGAGAATTCTCTGTTTTGCTACATAAGATTCGTGGTTAGACACTTTGCTAGAAATAAAATTAACAATGTTGCTTTCAGTTAGGTATTTAAGACATACGGGATTCTTTCCGATTTATAAATTAGGCGTATAAGCAAATAACTTCAAACATACTCTAATTCAATAATTTACTCTTCGTTCAATTTACGGTCAATTCATTTATCCTTGTTGATAATAAATGTTTACTCCTTATTCTTATGCCTTAAACGTCATATATCTAGCTAGAAATACATTAGTCAGCTACATCCGATCCAATTAACACTTTTTACGGCTCATTTTAAATTTTAAATGGACAAGAATTTATTCAAAAATACTTAATCCAACTATTACGAATTTTACCCGGTTGTAAATACTTGAAAGCTCATTGTTTTCTTGATAATGTTTAGTGTATTTATCTACCTACTATCTACAATTACAATAGTATTGTAACAACACCAAACATCACATCGAACATGTGTTAATTTTCCGATCTCAACTGTGGCGAGAATTGCATACTTTCAAAAAATTTTCATTTTTTTGTAACTCCTTGTATACTTTTATCCTTCTTTTCATACTGATTTTAAAACTCTATAATTTACCACTCCACTACCAGACCATGTCGATTGTCTCCGGATTCCTGATGAAGATTGTTTAAAGAAATAAATTTGTCTCAAATATGTAGTACGAAACGAAACAAAGTATACTTAGTATACGGCTGCGTCATTCCAGCAGACCCGGGACGTCATTCCAGCAGAACGATTTCGTCATTCCAGCAGAACGATTTCCAGCAGACCCGGGACGTCATT